>QLPD01001590.1:0-14180 GCA_003314085.1 Hymenopellis raphanipes | reverse complement strand
GCTGACCACCTTTTGGGTACCCTTGTGGTTATTGGACGTCTTTCCGTCGACTTTGGCTGCTATCAAACTCGTTTGCCATTCAGAGGAAATCTGTTCCACCGATCCACTCGATACTCGGCACTGCTTCATCAGTCCTGGGTGGCCTGTATTCTCCCATTCAGCTCCAGCAGTGACGAGCGTTGCTCTGTCTGTGCCACAGGACAGGGTTGAATCAGATGTGACTTGCATGCTGCGCTTTGACAAACGCGCTCGCCGTGTTTTCCACATTGGAATCAGAGTGCACTTTGAAGATGCGAATTGTTGCGCGCTGCTTGAGGATGGAGAGGAAGTACATGTCAAGCTGCTATCACCTTTCGAGGTTGAGCTTAGTGTGGGAGGTTATACACGTGTAGTAACGTTTCCGACTACCATTGACGGAAAGTTTGAGCACTCTGTTTGGCGGCATTCACATTTCATAGAAGTGAGTAAAGTCAATAACACGTAGCATGTCGTAACTTGAGATCCATGAACCTCTGCAGATTTATGCGAGACCGCAATCGCCGTAGGATCCAACTCTACCGGGTATTGAAGAGAGATAAATGCGCTTAACGGTAGACTGGCTGACTGCTCCATGTTTTGATTGTCTTGTCTTCTTGTCCTTTATCAGACTTCACAAACTCTGGAATTACTCTCCGAAACTGATCGATTTGGGTCAATTCATAAGTACATAGTTCGCATCGATTTCCGAACTGCTTGGAGGGTGTGTGCCAAAAGGGGAAGGTTCGTCTCCCACGCACGGGCCACCCTCGGCAGTATAAAGACCTCGCCCGAGCATTTTCTTTTCCTTCAGATACATACTCGAACAGGATCTATTCTATAGAAACTGACCGAGTCTCGCATTTTTATAAATGCCGCATCTCTCAAGTCCAGTCGATGACTTTCCCACTCCCTCGCTCTACAGAGAATTTGGCTTTTCTTTCGGGGAGGGTCTCGAGGACGTTTGGCGATTCAGCTGTGGCTCGCTCGTACGAGCCGCTCAGAGGTCTTGCCGGCGAGGCGAGTGTATGTCTGATGGATTCCTTTTTTGTGCGCGGTCATCTGGGGCTTGCTTTTTGGCGACCTTGGGACTTCGGCAAATGTTAAATCATTTATTCTCTCTAGACTTACGGGCATGACCGTTCCCGAGACAGGCCTTGACTGGTGCGCTCGAAATCGTACGTTTTTGGAATCGTTCGCAGACGTGCTTCCTACTTAGCATTCTTGTTGAATTCTAGGATATGGTGCGGCGCCAGTCTTGCACATGCGGAGAGCACTTGTACTGGTGTTGTAGGCAGCGTGTCGGGACTCGGGAGATGTGAAGCAGAAATGCCAACATTTGACAGAACTTTACATGACGAATGCTTGGCGTACCTTATCGACCCGTCAGTCAAGGTTAGATTCAGCATAGTGTCACGAGCGTCTGATACTAACGTCGACACAGGTGTTCTGTATCCTCGTTCATCTGTTGAGGTTTTATGACCGGGCGAGAGTCGGCGTTGGCGCAGTTATTCGAATATCATAGAAAGCGTCAAACAGGGGCAGTCAATCCGCCTTGAACACTACCTCCTACTATCATCACTAGTATCATGGTGAAAAAGCGCAAACTGTCCGGACTGAGTGGCGCCGAGCTCGCGGTGGCCTATCATTCGCTACGCGCTCTCAGGGCTACACTCCAGTTCGACATGGTGGATGAAGTGGCGTCGGATTCAGAGACAGAGACAGAGACGGGTGACGATGAGCAATTCGTGCGACCGCTGGACGCGCTATTAGTCTGGATGGGCAGAAAGCTGGAGCAACCACAGGTCATTCAGAAGCCCCTCCTATCTCTTTGCCTCATCGCCCCCATCAGCCCTACAACTTTTCTGGTGTCGACACAAAAGTCTTGACGAAACACTTGCATCTTAAAGAACGCGGCACCATCCTCTTTCGAAAACATGATCCGCCGCGTGTGCAGGAGATCAGTGCTCTCCGGCCGACCCACATCTGGTCGTCGGAAAATTTCACCAAACACTTGACTTGGCTCGATCAGCTCGTCCCAGAAAACGGTCTGTGTCTGTCGTCGAGTAAGGCTCCTTGCTCATTGTCTTCGCACGTAGAGGTCTCTGTTCGCTCTTGGATCGACGCGTTCTTTTTCCGAGCTTCCGCTATAGTTAGTGAAGGAAGGCACATGGTCGTAAATACGGAGCACACCATTCCGACCGACTGTCCAACAGCCTTGACGATTTTAGCTGGGCAGGTCGACTACTCTGCTATAACGGTCACTCGTAAACAAACCGCTGGTGTGTGAAACGTTAGTTCGGCTACGTGTTCTATCTAATTTTCGCCCAGAGGGTATTTTGATGGATGCGAGCATGATGAATGTTTGTCGGTTGATAAAGTACGAGAACACTGTTGCTGGTCAGTTGAACATGACTATGGATGATTTGCTGGCTCACCCTCATGTAGCTAGAGAGACGCAGGAATCGACATCGTCGACTCTCCGCCGGCCACTGCCTACGGGGTTCTTCGTGGTCAAAGCGAAGCCTAAATACCATAGACTCAATGATTATTTGCCGCAGGCGGTCTCCGAGATGTATGCATGTGCAACCCTCCTAAAGTAAGTACGGCTTCAGTTCGGTTCTTGCATTCGATACTCAGCCTCTGCAGTCAGAGGTTTCTACGTGGGGCCTTGACGAACGGACATGACTGGATCTTCATTATCATCCGCCTCAAGAAAGATGGCGCCGGAGCGCACTTTAAACGATCTGGTCGCATGAGTCTCGAAATTATGGATAAGGGAAAGCAAGGTCGGGAGGTGAACAAGGAGTCGGCAGATCGTATTGCTGCTGTTTTGTCCTACTGGGTGAGTTCAAGATTCAATTTGGGTCATGTGGACCAAGAATACATCCATAGATTGAGCATAGCTTCGAGGATATTGGCGATGATGACTGGTTTGAACCTGTTAGTTGGAAGAGTTGATTAGTGTCTAGATGCCCTAATCACCGTGTTTCTTTCTTTTTGCAATGTACACATCTCATGTAGATGGGGGCGTCAGCATTCAGTTTGGTCATGAGACGACAGCCCATGACTGCCTCTCTCAAAATTGTACGTTCTTGGAATCATTCACAGATGTGCCTGCAGCTGCTACCATTTTATGTACAGTTGTGCTGCTACTGCTGGAACTCTTGTTTTCTGTCGCTGTTCAGCTCTGACCTTATCTGATCCCGGACAAGTCGGGGGCTCCTGGCGGTTTCGCCACTAGTCGTTTCTCAGCTGATCTGTGGCGCCGAGTCTTAAACATACGGAGAACACAAGTCAGGTTCATCATGACCGCCGTGTACTACTTATACTGCGAATGGATTTTAAGCAAGCTACCTTTCTGAGCCCATTCAAACACTCAAGATCTAGTCAATGACCGTTAATACTGGTATTCGGGGCAACGTGTCGGGAGACGTGAAGAAGAAATGCCAGCAGGTGTTGACCTACTTCATCGGGCCATCGACATCTTACGGACACACCATCGGGCGAAACTTGAGGCTTACCGAGATTAATGTGTTCGACGGTGAAGAGGGAGAGACAGTATGTGAAATCGAAGTTTCTGAAGGTGCGCGTACATTTGGGTGCGGTGTACAATGAGTTGACACTTGTGATGTAGATATGTGCAATGTATACGGGACTCTGCATGGCGGATGCGCGGCATACCTTATCGACCCGTCAGTGGAAAGCACCACGACTGTCTCATGCTAACGTTGACACAGGTGTTCCGTGTCCTCGCTCGTCAGTTTGGGTTTTGTGACCGGGCGAGACGGGAGCGGTGTTTCTCAGTCGATGAACTTGATATGGCATCGTCCAGTCTTAAAGTAAGACCTGCTGGTCATCAGTTAGTTCGCTAAGTTTTGAAGCGCGATATTCGCAGAGGAACTCACCTACGAATCATATCGAAAACCATCTTCACAGATGGGCGGTTGCGTTCAGCCAGTTGTGAGGTATGCCGGGCTTCTGATGTGTGTGCGTTTCGTTGCTGATTGAATCTGGTAGTTGCGAGACAAGGAATCCAACGCGTTATACATTTCTGCTGTGCATACAACACAAGCTGCAAGTAAACGACCGTCGAAGCTATGAATAAGAAGTTAAGAAGTACACAAATAATGCACTATACGTGAGTGAATGTTGTACATACCGATGATTATTTGGACCCGAAATCCAAAGCATACGCCAACGTCGCTGTAAGTTCTTCCCACTGCTTCTGTTCGAGTTTTCCATCCGCGGAATGCCCTGATCCTACTGCCTCGCAAAGATCGACAAACTTTTTCCCAGCAGCCACACCTCCATGAGTCCTGTTCAACACGGGATGAGGTGCCCGCATTCCACTACCTAGCCACCACTATCGAGGGAAACGTTTTGATAACGCAGTCGGAAGGAGGACTGAAAGCACCTTTGAATTCCAATAGTCGCCCTCACGCCGATGCAGCTGTTGATGGACATAACAACTAGTGAGGCTCCCCTCGTCGCTCTGAGCGAGTTCGTGCGCGCGTGGTATGTCGTCGTTGAGAAGATGGAGCGCGCTTCGGAGGGAGGGTGGGTCGGAGAGAGCGTCGATTTGGGATGTCAAGGATGGATCATAGATAGAGGTAGGCTTTAAGGGTGGAGGAGGTAGGCGGGCGAGAAGAAGAGATGCTATTCGGCGGGCTTCTGTGGACATGATGGTATCGAAGACATATGATAGGCTCGTGCGAGCCGGCTTACTGTAGCCACGATGCGTCATTGATGCAGGTTACTTCGAATCACCCATACCGTACAGAGCATCGTATATTGCAGGAATATCCAACTGGTGACCATACACCATCCTTGACTGACAACCCTCGTTTCCTTTGAAGTATCTATACGGTATGGAAGGAACATCCTCCATATTCTCCTCCGTGACAAAGCACATTGAATCTCCACTTGCGTACTAATGGTTGGAATGAAGTATTGAATGGGCGTCGTTTGTTACCAGCCATTCATTAATGTCAGACGACCGCGGTACAAGCTGACCCCAAACGAAGCCTACGTTGAGAGCGTGGGTGTGCGCACCTCGTCCAGACGATTCCTTAGTGACGAACGGAGTGTCGATAAACAACGAGGTAGCTCCACTTTGCGGTCCCATAGAGCTGGGATAAGCTGAAATGTCGCCCACTCCATAACCTGAAAGTTCTGCAATCCTGCATTCAGCGTGAGTACAGTTTGCACGGGGCGAAGAGGATGGTTCAGATCGAGTAACTACTTACAGTTACCGACGGGCCGCGAGGGACAGGTGTTTGGGGCGCACAGGAGAAGGACCTTGAATGCCGTGAGCGTATGCAATGAGAAGACGAGAGATTTAAGTGCCTCGAGCAAGCCGAAAAGATAGCGATGCCGAAGACAACCAAACACCAGGACGAGTGTAAATACCTTTATTGTCTACGGAAAGGAGAATCCGTTAGCCCAAACGTTAGAGTCTTGTGTGGCGAGATGGAGAGCCTTGTCCTAAATGCATCAAGGAATCTGCCAACAGGAAGCGTGTCGCCAATAGCCTGGTATAGTCGCACGTCGTGTAAATTCTTCAGAACTTCTGGCAGACGTCGTTCAACGCCGCCTACGTGTCATCTTCCGTCAAAACGCGTCGAATGGCCTATAAATGTATGGAGTTCAACTATAAACGGGTAAGAGCCGGCGCATAATCCGTGCTACATGACTAAACTGTTTCTGAAATTGTTACCTGAGCTTTACAGCGCATGACCCACCCCGAGCGTTATGATTAACAGTCGGTGCGGGGGCCAATCACAAATTCACATTCCCGACCCCACGCCCGGCAAACACATGCCGGTCCGTTCCTCGCATGTGATTCCAGCTCGCCGATCACCGTTTAAATCGACCTTCGTGACCGCTGCCAATCTACTTTTACTCCTACCACCACCACCATTCCAATATGCCCTCTGCAGCTCGCAACGCCGTTCTTGAAAAACGCCCCGATGATGTTGTCATCGTTAGCGCGCTCCGTACTGCGATAACCAAGGTCAGTCAGTTTCTGCACTCACAGAAATAATAGAGGAGCTCAACTATTGTTTAGTCTAAAAAAGGCGGATTCAAGGACACCCGTCCAGAAGAGATGCTCACCCACGTCTTGCGCGCCGTATACACTCGTTCAAATCTCGACCCCGCCCTCATTGAAGATATCGCCGTCGGTAATGTCTTGCCTCCCTCGGGTGGTGCATCCGCTGCCAGGATGGCAGCACTCGCCGCGGGCATACCCAACACCGCCGCACTCAATACGGTGAACAGGCAATGCTCCAGCGGACTGAGTGCCGTCAACCAAATCGCGAACGAAATCCGGACGGGACAAATCGACATTGGGATCGGTAAGTACACGTCCATGATATCTTCTCACGTCACTAATCATCAGCAGGCGCCGGTGTCGAGTCCATGACCTTTGGATATGGCGCAGCCGCCATGGCTGATGGCTACTCAGAGCTTGTCCTCGAGAACCAAGAAGCGGCCGACTGTCTTCTGCCGATGGGTATTACCTCTGAGAACGTCGCCGCGTCCTTTGGCGTCACACGCGCTGCTCAGGATGCGTTTGCCGCCGAGTCATTCCGTCGCGCAGCTGCCGCAAACAAGGCTGGCAAATTCCAAGCTGAAATTGTCCCAGTGAAGGCGAAAGTTATCGATCCGAAGACCGAGAAGGAAGTAGAGATTTTGGTGGATCGTGATGACGGTATCCGGGACGGTGTTACGGCGGAGAGTTTAGCCAAGCTGAAGCCTGCATTCAAGAAGGACGGAACGACACACGCTGGCAATGCATCCCAAGTTTCTGACGGAGCATCCGCCGTTCTCTTGACGCGCCGTTCGCATGCCCAGAAACTCGGTCTGCCTATCATCGGCAAGTTTGTCGCCGCCAGTGTTGTTGGCGTACCTCCCAAGGTCATGGGTATTGGTCCTGCGTACGCTATCCCCAGAGTTCTTGAAAAGACGGGTCTGAGTAAAGACGATGTCGACTTCTGGGAAATCAACGAGGCGTTCGCGAGCCAGGCGGTGTATAGTGTGCAGAAACTTGGCCTTCCATTTGAGAAGGTCAACAAGCACGGCGGTGCCATTGCTTTCGGTCACCCGCTAGGCATGAGTAAGCGTTTCTGTTACCTCCGACATAATATGTACTGACCCGCTTTGCCTAGCTGGCGCTCGTCAAATAGCGACCGGGTTCAATATCGCGAAGCAGTATGACGAAAAGGTGTTTGTAACAAGTATGTGTATAGGATCTGGGATGGGGATGGCTGGAGTGTTTGTTAACGAGCAATGAATGATATTGTAACGTGTGTATTTTGAGGTGTAAGCCTTTGTAGCTAATGTTATTCAAGTTACGAGTCAGCTCCGCGATAGTGCTTGTCTTTGGTTGCTAATTGCACACTGCCTTTCTCTCCAATCGCCACCTCAAGCGCTCAAGATCTCCACATCAGAGTAAGCTGGGTGTTTGAGATAATGCTCAAGGTGTATCTCCACTCGCCACAAATCAGGCTCTTCACTCCGCCACGCGATGGAGAGACGACTGCGGCAGTCAAATCGAGGCATAGTGGTGTACTTTCGCCAGGTCTTTGCATCCGGTTTAGGTTTAGCCTTCTCATTTCGTGAACTGTCCTGACAGCACCAATAGCGCGTCCTATGTCCGCCATTCTTTAGGCTGAGGTGATCATGGACTCTATTCAATCAGTAAGTTAAGCTGAACTTGAACTTGTTTGTTCGGCACTAACTTGAATCTATATCCGGTAACGTTCCAGATCTCTTTTTGCAGCATCTCGACCTGCTTTCGAGAGGTAATCAGTGGGTCGCGTGAGATGGAATATCGTCCTGAGAATGCGGGATTGTCTGAATTGAGGATTTGACGCAGAGAATGTTTTTCTGCAGTGGGATACTCAGGGAAGGTAATCTGTATTGAACTCGTTAATATTCTGGTGTTACTTCAACACAGCCATTTCTTACCATCGAATCAAGGTTGTCATCATCATCAAGTGGCTGATCGCGACTCGGAGGTACATTTCCCGTGAGAGTGGCCGGCTGTGGCGGGGGCATCTGACGGGGTAGAGGATCATCGGTGAGCTCCCGTGCGCGCTTCTTTTTCGCGCGATTTGCAGCAGCGCGTAACCGCGCACTCTCGCGGCATGTAGAACATGTCCTTTTAGCATCATCTATCGGCACTCGTGCATTACAATTTCCTGTTGCGCATTTCTGGGTCTCGGGGAGAGAAGTGGCATCCATTGGTGGAGGTAAATGAGAGGGTGGTGAGGGTATAGTAGTAACAAAGAACAATGTGGACTAGTGTGGACTAAGTAGCTAGGACCGCGCCACCCACGTGACGGGATAGCATCTCGTGTCGAGGTCGTAGCTGCCCTCACGATTCACGAAACGGCCCGCTCGTCTGTACGACTGTCATCGAAATCATGATCGTTTCCAGCAAATTGCAAAACGATAGGCGGGTCCAAAACTGCCTTCGTGTGCGTCGGAGTTGAAATTTTTGATCTGGCCGAGTCGTGGCGGCTACGCCACCTCCCGTTTTTGCTGCTCTATCTCCTACTAGTCTAGACTCTGTAGATGACTTGTACTTGCTGAATACTATTGTTCTCAAATAGCTCTACTTATATCATGGTGTGAGGTCAGATACAACCGAGGTCGGTTTGAACTGTACGAAAATTTAAACACCGCCCACGCGACGACAATTTGCTGTCGTCTTTCTCTTTTCGACTTGCATCATCTGCCACAGGTCATCTGGGTCTACTACACTCTCCGGGTTCTCAGCCGCTCCGCGCGTGATGGGAGCCTCATTAACCTCCTTTCGGCTGCATCGAAGCTAACGCTCCCACCGCGTATCACCACCCTTTCCCACCTCGCGAGTCTGATACAATTTGCTCCAGCCAGTGCTGCTTCTACGCTCACGGTTGTCATCAATCTGATCGCGTTGCATATCCATCCATCCACACATCAATGACTTAATATGCCGGCACGACCAACTGTTCTTCCCCCGCCATGACCACCGACACTTGGGGCTCGGACGGTCGGGTTCAGAGTTCCTTGTATACTGGCGTGTACTGACAAAATGCCACTTTTGCAGATGAACAGAACGCGCAGTTGTTCGACCTAACCGCTGTGCGGATCTACGACGGCATATCCTTCCTCGGGTTCTTCGCGCTCTTGCTTACGCTCCTCCCCGCGACTTTTTCAAAACGCATACACCGCACGCGCCCGTGGTATAGCTTCATCGCTTCCTGGCTGGTCTTTGTGTGGCGGATCCGGCGCCACAGCCGATTGCTGGCCGAACTGGGGTAACGTGGACCCAGAAACGGGGCATAGGGTGTGTAAGATTGCTAGATCATGGGACAGATAGTCCAACGGTTGTGCCGAGTGCAATTCCGGCATGTTCCATTTTCTACGCATTCGTTACACTTTGCCTTTTCGTTCCTGCTGCTGGTCAACAATCAGATTGAGGACACGCCGCATTTTGGGACATGTGTGCTGCAGATGGTGATGGTGTATAGTTCGCCTGTGCTGTGAGTCTTTGATTTTTCTTCGACATGAAGTATGTTGACGATGTAGCCAGAGCCGGGAGCACAGGCCTGGCATTCATCATGGATGTATGTTTTTAGACGATATGCAGTAACTAGCGACGCCTGACATCAGTGGAATCCGGACAGACGATATATACTTTTCGAGCTCTCGTATTAGGGACGACCAACCATTCGCATGTTTACCGTGACCTTGTACGTCTGCTCGGTCTCTCAAGAATGGTTAACCGGTCGTTGATGAAGACTTCCCATCGTAGATGATAATCATGCCTTGGGTGCTCTGGATACTTATGATCATGGTTACATTGTTCGTCAGTAACTTCGGCCCTTTCGCTTTAATTCTTACTCATTGTGATTCCAGCTTATCGGCAAGCCAGAGCAAATACAACGCGACCCGACACATATGTTCTGTCACAGTACGACTAGCGCGCAGTACGTCCGTATCAGAGGCGTTGATACAGAGTTGATATGCTTCCAGATTGATTGTAACGCTCTGCATGGCTTTCCCGCTTACTGCGGTGTGTATTATTGGGGAACGTACGGCAAGCTACTTCCTCAATCTGTATCTGAACTCACCTCTTCTAGTGTACTTGGCGTATTTTCTATATCGCAACTGGATTGCCTTTCGCATCTACATTTTCGATCAACAGGAGACGCAGCAACATCGCCAGTCAATCTCGATGATGGTCCGCCTAGCGGTCTTTACAACGATGCCAGTACTCGCGCTGGGGCTAGCAGCATACATCGCGGCTCATGAACGGGAATCAACGGCGTTGTGGAATATCCTTCTAGCATCGGGTACTTGGCACCTCCGCTGAATGCTACGCTAAGCTAATCGGTCTGGTAGTTCCAATAATGGCGGCGCTCTCATTCGGCACGCAGAAGGTATGTAAACTACGTACGTATACTACGCTCGGATCATACTAAGTAACGAATCGATGCAGGATATTCTCCAATTCTATAACCCGAGACATCGACCAGAGGAGGAAGACGAGGACCTGATACGATATAAACGCCTTCGGTCGCCGTCGCCGGGTTCGGAGTGGGGTTCTCGAAGGCCAAGTCAGGCTGGGATGCGGGAATTGATACTATCGCCGCCTTCGTTGACACGTCATGAGATGAGTCGCTCGACGATGAGACTGGATACCCATACGAAACACTGCTCGACTTCGAGTTCTATTCCTGTCTTCCAGGTTGTGCCACCCAGTGCTTAGTTCATGGTACATACTTCTTGGCATTTTTATGTGAATACTTATGATATTACGGAGACAGTATTTATGCGTTTACGTTTCGAAGGATGCGTCTCTTCAGGCGGAAGTCTTTTGGCCTTGGAGCTGTTCGTTGACGGGGAGAAACACTTCGCAGTTGGCTGCTTCGCCGTCGCGGTACTGGTTCCACTCAACAGGTGGCTACGAGGTGACACTGGACATCGACGCGGCTATTCGTTGTGGAGGGTGTACGAAGCCTGAGGCTTGTTTTGCAACTTCGGATTCTGGTAGGGCTTTGACACACTCAATTTGAACTCAACAAGATTTGACCAAGCCCAGGTGCAACTGCTCAATGGCAAATACCATACTAAGAAGATATTGGAATAACAAGGACAGGACCTTCCTTTCGCGGGTATGCGAGTTCAAGAATAGGCGGTCCTTGTTCGTTCACAGACCGTTATCGATGACCGACGTTAAAGAAAGCGAAACTTTTCTGCGACCGTCAAACTCACTGCCTTCAAAAAATGTAACTTGGATGTCCAGGTTCATTGACTAGTCCTTTAATGATGACATGTTCTTCAGAACTTCTCCACAATGAGCGCGGGATCCACCTTCCATCTCCCCAATGCGAGGTTTCCCAGACCCTATTAGTCAAAACAACATGACAAGTGTGCAGTCTGGACAGGCCGAAGGCGTCATCTCCTTCCCAACGAGCCTTGAGCATCGCCGGGAAATCGCCCCACGCGCTATTTGAACCCGCCGGTGCGAGAAAAGGCATTTGACATGGATCCACATCGGCCGCGATGACAGCTTTCAATGAGGAGAGGCAAGGCAATAGGATGTTTCGTCCCGTAATTTGCAAAGCCCTCATAAGCTCGGCGACGTGTTCCATTTCTCGCACCCTGTAAACAGATCCATATCTGCTGGTCAGCCTGAGGTCGAGCTCTAAGACAGCAAGCCGAGTGGTTTCTGCCAGAACGGGGAAAGGTGGACAGCTGCCTAGATCATACCAGCCTAAAGATAGGTGAGCTATCTTGAGGCTGGTAAAGGTACGCGTGCAGTCAGAACGACGAAGGAACTGTTTGAAAGACTCAAGGACGTGGCCGATGGGGTAAATAGAGCTCGGCCAGGGTTGAGACAATGTAGCGTCTCGTAAGAGAGGGACAACAAGATTGTCAATGATAGGTCCAGAATTTGTGTCAAGTTTATGAAGTCTTGGGGTAGTGATGACGGCCTGCACATCCTCATCTGGGTTTATGTAGATACGAAGGGCTTCAAGAAGCGGACACTGATGGATCAACATCAGACTCGCTCGCGTGATGCCTTTGTACCACGACGGGCGTGGTATTGTGCCAATTTGTAGCTCCATGATCTGTGACACGGGAAGGGTAACGGCACAGCTTGAAAGCGCCACTTTGGTGAGAAGTGGGCAGTCCTCGAATAATTGCACCTGTACATTGGGATAGTAGGTCCTGAGGTTCAGGGATCGCAACTGAGGAAGTCGACCACGAAGAGGCGCATACAGTCCATCAGACCCGAATACGTCCTCAACCAGGTAGGCCGAGCGCCACCGATGCGACTGGGACAACACCATGTCCAGGATGCGGTCCCGGATGCGGTCCCGGACCGGATTCGGGAATGCATCGGTACGGTGAAGATTGACATCCAAAAGCTTTGAACGGCTGAGAACAAGCTGTAAGACTTGCATCGTCTTTTCATATTTATCGGTAGAAAAGAACATTTTCAGTGTGATGCGCGACCAAAAGGAATCAAGGGACAAGGCAACGTCGCGCCATGCCTGGCAGACATGGCTGAGCTGCCAAATAATGCCGGAAGGATTCAGGGCATCAAAATCCTGATCGTCGGACCGCGCGTATAGAAGATATTTGACCAAAGCTCGTGGGGAACAGCACGACGGGCTGAAACAAGACGTTCGTATTTGGTCTCCAAGGTGCGCAACGCATCGCATTCTTCTTTCATGGATGCCACGACACGAGAAAGAATAGTGAATCTGGCCTCTAGGCATGTGCGATCGCAATGGATATTGGATAGGAAGTTCTGGACGTGAGCAATCTCTTCTTCCGTGCCCAGGAGATTCGACGCGCAGAGGCGTTGGAGAGGAACAGAGGTATGATATTCATGGTCGTAATAAACGCTGTTCTGTGGGAACGGCCCACACTGCGGACATTGCAGTGGCGATGGCATCTGTAATATCTAACATTGAGCAGTCAGTGAACATACAAACCGCGGTGAGAGATAACATCGTACATAAACAATGAACAACCTTTGAGACGAAATTTGAGGCTGTTAGTGTTGGTACGTAGAGGATGTCTCAACGATGATGGTGGTAGAAAGGATCTGGTGCCACGTGCTTGAACGTGGCGTTTAAAGCTCGATCACTTAAATAAGCCTCATCCCAAACGTTCTTCTACTTACTACCGCGAGATTTTACGCCCGTATGTAAGTGTTTCTTGGCACCAAACGAACGGGAAACCGTGATTCACGAAGAAGGGGGTGGGGGAAGGACATCTGTACCAATTCAAGGTACTACTCAACAGTGCAATAGGCTAAGAAGATATACTAGAAATAACGAAGATCTTTCTTTCGGAGCCTCGGAGGTATGTAAGGTCACGAATAAGTAGTCCATTTGGCCAATTGTTTACAGACCAACATTAACGAAGACGAAACATTTCTGCCACTGCTGGTAAACTATTGTACATTGATTGTACACCAATTTTATGAGATTGTACTAGAGCGACGTGGAACCTTGAGTAGATGTTGAACTCGGTGGTGCCAACGCCCGCGGTCATAATAAAGAAGTGTAAGCTGGATGTCCAGATTCATCCCAGCTCCGAGTAGTCCATCAAGGATGACGCGCTCTTCCGCAGGGATCCACTTTTTATCTTCCGTATACTGCCACGAGGATCCCCACGCCTTATCAGTCAAAGCAACATGCAAAGTGTGCAGTTTAGACAGCCCTAACCCTTCGGCTCCTTCCCAGCGAGCCTTCAGCATCGCAGCGAAACTGGTCCAGGTGCCATCTGCAAGAAGCTTGGGCATTTCATCTTGCCCGACGTGATTCGCCATGATCGTCATCGAGGAGAGGCAAGGCAATAGGATCATGCCGTTGGGGTTTCCTTCTGTAGAAATTCGCAAAGCCCTCATGAGCTCGGCGATGTGCGCCATTTGCTGTGCCCTGCGTTCATATCCATCCCACTTGTCGCACAGGCTGAGTTCTAAGACAGAAAGTCGAGTAGTTTCTGCCAGAAGAGAGAGAAGTGTGCAATTGCCCAGTTGAGGACTCGCACACCGGAGTGATGGGTCAACTATCTTCAGGCTGGTAAGAGTGCGCGCACAGTCAGAACGACGAAGGAGTTGTCTGAAAGGTTCAAGAACATGAACGAAG
>QLPD01001580.1:0-15397 GCA_003314085.1 Hymenopellis raphanipes | reverse complement strand
AATGGTCATTGTACCACCTGCAAGAACAACCGTTCCGTCAAGAACGCCAACAGCCGTGTCAACATTGATGAGTTTAATGTTGTTAAGGACAAGTGATCCGTCCAACGACGAACTGGCATTCGAAGACTGAATGAAGATGGGCGTATTGAGGACGACGGCATCGATGATCGCCTCCGCGCCGACACTTCCAGTGGTCAAATTAAAGCCGACCTACAGAAGTGTAAGCAAAGAAACAAAGAAAGTACCGAGGTGAAGCATACTTGGCAATTGTTGATCGTAATGCGCTGGAAAGTCCATCCCCAATTCCAAGAACCAAAGACCGCATTTTGCGCGTTATTGACAGTCACGTTTCGGACAGTAAATCTGGGCGGTAGCGTAAGAGCAGATAGCGGAGGTGAGGCAGAAACGTACTGTTGATTACCAACCCACATACCGAATTTACCTCCGTTGAAGACAAGGTCTCCCATATATCCACCAGAGCCATTTTCCATCCACAAGCCTGGGTGATTTCAAAGACCATATTTATCAAACAAGTAGCCTGCAATACCTTGATGTGCCGTGTTCGGAGCAGTGGACATATCAACGATAATATTCATGAGAGATGTCGATTGAGACAGCTGCCAATGAATACCGGTGGCGGCTGATTCAGGCGGCGTTCTATACGCATCGATTAGAAACCGAGAGAGTTGCGATCCTACTAACAACGTACTGGGTGAGGTCAATTCTGAAGTTACGAATTGAGCGGAAACTGTATTTGCAGAAGTGTCAATCTCAGCATATTAGATCTAAGGGGCTCACATACAAGTTGCAAGTGGGAGCAAACCATTGATTCCCGTTTCCTCCTTTGATGTACGGGTCAGCGTCTAGACGGGAGACAAAATGAGGTTTAAAGCTGGTAAGTGAGCAGGACTCGACATTACCAATGACCGCCATCCCTTCAAAAGATGGAGTAGCTAAAAGTGTTGGCAGGTTCTTGGCGTCACCAATTAGTTGCGTATAGTAATAAGCTTGGATGGGCGTCGAGACGACATAAGTTCTGCGTGGCTTATGTTGAGAAACGGACGTCGCGGTAGACGCAGAACATACCCGGAAGGAAAGTACACCACAGCAGGCGTAACCCTGTAAATCGACGACGCGTTCGGTTAACTGGCTCGCGACGGTAAAGAGTACGACTAACGTAGAAGAGTTGCAAGCAGTGTTGACACCATTGGCGCCGCCACACCGACCGCCAGAACTAATCGCCAAGCTAGAAATCACCGTAAGCATCGCGCTACCATATGCAGACGCGAACCGCACTTGATTGCAACGGTATCATCAGAAACACCATCTCCAACTGCCCCAAAGTCCTTGACATTCCGAAAGACTTGATACGACCCAGGATCTGCATTGAACGCGGCAACGCCTTGGTGGACTATAGACTCGAGCCAGTAGGGATCAGAGGGAGCCGCAGTTCCTCTTGACAGTGGGACATCGCATGTGGTCCCTAACGAAGAAACGAGCGTGAATACGCAGCTAAAAGCGGCGAAGAAAAAGAGTGTGGGGGTTGGCTTGGGGGCCATGGCGGAAAGAGAAGGAAAGACTGAACTAGTGTCTTGTCAAGCAGAGGCATTTTTCAACATGACGTCCGCTCTTCTTATGCACAGGGGTCGCTGTCCCCTATCGAAGAGAGTTCAATTTAGGCGCGAAAAGGAAATTCTGAGCCGAGGAGGGCGCGATCAAAGCCATTGAGCGTGTTCGGGGAGCCATTCTTGCTGTATCAGTATCTGTTGGTGACCGGAAGAGAACAAGATAAAACTCGGCACGTGCCCAGCCAGTGTCCCTGCGCAGTAGCGCTGGCACTTCGAAGTTTGAACTTTCAGCTTCATTACCGGTTTCATTATTTCTGGCTTCAAAGATTGCCCAGAAATTTCAATGAGTCTTTCAAGATCTACCTAGAACTGAGAACTCCAAAACGCAAAAAACATTCACCGCCGGGCTGACTTCATTCACGACCGGCCTGACTTGAACAGGCATCTGATTGCTTATTGAAAGTGATCATGCTCTACGAGCTGAGCTACGGTCGTACAATGTATGGTACAGGGAACACTATCATATCCCGAAAAGATTTGAACTCACACTGCCACTTACGCCACATCCACAGTGACATGCAGGGACATCATATGTGTTTCCGGGACTGTACTGTTTCTGCCAGCGGAATGCCTTCCCTGGCGAGGGTTTGTGAGGAGTACAGTTCTGCCCATGTGGGCTGTGGTTGACAAAGCCGGGGCTTGATGTTACGGAGATTTTGCGTTAAGGTTTGGAGTTGTAAATGATGATTTTCGGACACGATTTCCTCACTCCTTCAAATGCGAGCTGTCGTGCCGGCTGTCTTTCGTTATCGACGAGATCATCTACATCCCACAAGACATACTACACAAAGGGCTCTCCTGAAGCATTGTATGGTAAGAACATCGATTCACTCGTACCACTCGGCTTTGCCTGTAAACGTACGTGACACGTAGTACTCGTCCGATCTCTGGGAATGAAATTAGTCAATTGGCACCGTCATCTACAAGTGAAGTATATAACAATTGAACTAAAGTAAAGACTGTGGAGTCGCGCATCAAGCTTGAACAAGTGCCTCGAGACGCACTCGATCCTAAACTCTTATTCCTAAATCTCATATTGCCGACGCGATTTGACTCCTGCTCTTGTCATCGTTGTCGCGATCCGACCACTGATCAACGTCAGCATGAGTCTCTTGAGTCTGTGTTATAGCGATGGCCACGTCCTTCCCGGTATACTGCCGACTCCTCGGGTTCATGACCTGCACCTGAGTAAGACTCAAATGGGGCATACCCAGTAGTAACCACTTACCTGGAGGTCCAACGTATTGACAGCATTGGCGCTATTCGAACTATTCATCTCCCGAGCGCGGATGCGCATATTAAGCGTCTGCCAATCGGGAGTCAAATCTCACGATGAACAAGGCGAAACTTGTTGGATTTGACCTACAGTCAAGAACGTCATCCTACGAGGAAGCCGAAAAACAGTCAACATCGGACGCGACTCGTCAGAAGTAACAGCGACTCACGAGTACATACGGCCCAGATTGACACTAAAGACATAGTGTATATTCGTCGTTGTCATCGTTTTCGACAGGATCAAAACCATCGCCTTGCAGTCTAGTCAAATGTGCATCTCCAAGCCTATAGTACCTGCAACACTCACTGCACAAATCGTCACTGGCAGCGCGGACTGAAAACTGACTTGAATATAATGGTTCAGAATCTTGTTAGTCCCTTGAGACGGGTGAGATCAGGGATGTGGCGGGACATGAAGAAACTACTAACGCTGAAAAGCAGTCCTTTTTTGCCAGAGAAAGTAAGTCATCAAGACCCTGTACGCCGAATGTCAGCATGGTGCAAGAAGATTCCATTCTCGCGCCTCACGTTAACGTCGCGTCGCAGCCAAGACTGATTCCGCCCCAAGCATAACTGATTTTCAATAGCAGCGCACGATGGGAGACGTCCGAGTCGGTCTGGAATTTTATCGAAGTAACCCACGCAGGCGCGGCCGCTGCGAGACTGAGCACAACGAGGGCGAAGAACAGGACTGAGCTGCCTGAGAACTTGCGCACTCGGTTCGCGAGGAAAACCTGGACGGGGAATGCAGATCTTCAGGTATAACACAGTGGATGAGGATTAGGCTCATTGAAGAACGACGCGAGGTACGTACAAAGTAGAGAAAAGCGGCACCATGTTAAAGTTCCAGACCGTGCTTGCTAGCACGGTTGGATCCGCGAAGTTCACGATCACATAGTTCCACAGGAGCGCCACGGAATTCATGGTGAGAAGCAGGTCTATCAGAGCCATCCAGGCGATGGTTGCACTACCTGGAGTTTAAAGACATCCAACGAAAAAAAGAGGGCACCCACAGAAGAATAGGACCATCCTTGAAATCCAATGTGAGGTATTGGATATATTGACAGACCACCACACCAAATAGTAGAGCATGGACGGCGACCCCTATGAGAATGGGGCCAATGACTTGTCTAACCGCGACGGCGAGTGCGCTGGCGTCCATAGTAAGGTAAAGGCGCGGGGCAGGGCGAGAACGAAAGAGCTCACTTCTCGGACTTGCATATAAGCGCGAGCACTAAAATAAGACAATTAAATACTGACTTCTCTGTCAGGGCATAACGATATTCTTGCAGGGATCATGCGAAACGGACACGCGATGTTATTGAGCGGACACACTATGATCTTGGCCATTTCTCGGAGTTGGGGTGTGTCTCTGTACTGCTGCCGGTGTCTCCCTTTATCATTGAGTCCCTGAATTCATTAACGCCTCTCCGGTCGGCACATTGAATGCCTGTGATGACCGAGTCGCTTGCGACGTTGATATGTACACTAGACGGGCCCACTTGTGATTAACATTTCAAGGAAGAACAAGCCGTACTTACGACACGAAGCTCGACTGCATGTGGCCCACTGCTGATGTGCCTCAAAAACCCACAGTAAAGCGCTGATCGCTGATCGCCGGTCGTTGATTCGTTCGACCTTTGCCTAGATGGGTTTGACATGGACACTCAGTTGCAGGTTCCTCAAGTCGAGGGAGTCCTGGTACACCCAAGAAGCCAAGTTACGACATGGCAAGCCCTTCCTATTCTCTAATCAGAATGAACCTGTCCGTCTCAGCTAATTCCAGACTGCTGTAAAAATACGCACATAACCTTCCCGTTCCAGTCCAAATCCTTGAACCAAGTCATTCTTTCCTGCGATGCACAACCGCAGCCCATTCTCTGTCGAGGCGTTGCTCGTGGCGATTACGAGTCTCACCACGTCGCTGATCGTGACGCCCTCCGTACCCCGGTGGATTTTCTTCATTGGGAGCGCAGCGCCATGCGTATATCTCCTCACCACGACGACGGGAAGCGAAGTCGTCGACTATCTAATGGCTTTCGCCATGGTCCTCTTCATCCTCACCGCGTCGGACTTGATCCTCCTCTCCCAGCCCCAGCGCGACCGCCAGTGGGCGCGCCAACACAAGTCAGAGCTCATCGAAAATGCACCCATTGTAGCGCGCGCCAAATGGGGGCTACGGCTGTCTTCCAGTCTCCGCGGGGTTGGGTGGAGCAACGAGCCCAAGGTGTTCCGCCCTCGTGCCACACCCGGAACTCCTCGCGCTTCGTTCATCGTTAAGAAAACCGTGACAATGGCTCTGTGGGTGGTCGCTGTCGATATCGCCACTCTGTATGTTATGCAATGTCCTGCATTCATAAAGGACGGTGTATCGTTCGCGGAACGGCCCTGGTACTGGAAACCCGTGGATATGTTGTTCTGGTTGACAATGGTCGAGGGCAACGCTGTCCTCATTCACGGCGCGGTCAGCGTACTTTCTGTCGCGCTGCATCTCTCTCGCCCAGAGGACTGGACACACTCGTTCGGATATTGGAGTGACGCTTATACTCTTCGACGATTTTGGGGGTGCGTATCTTCCGGATCTTGGACAAATAAAGTCTAACACTTCCTAATAGGCGAGTCTGGCATCAGTTCCTGCGAAGCGTGAGTAATGCCTTCTCCAGCAAGATAAATATAACTCACAAAGCGGCTTCAGTTCTTATCGGCACATGGAAAATTCATGGCGCGCCAGGTTCTGAATCTAAAGGCTGGAACCAACGCGTCGTCATATGTCCAACTATACGTCGCATTTATCCTCTCCGGTATCATGCACTTGGTAGCCGAGTATACCGCAGGAATGGAATGGACGAAGAGCACATCAGTGACTTTCTTTCTCATCCAGGCCACAGGTATCGCCTTTGAAGACGGTGTTATCGCCGCAGCGCGTAAACTCGGCGTCGAAGAGGCGCGATCTGTCCGTACCCTCGGTTATTCGTGGGTCCTGGTATGGTTCTATACCACGTTGCCAACATGGTGGGATCCCATACATCGCTTGGGACTATTGGGCATGTTTGATAGGACACTCTTCCCAAGGGAGTGGTATGAGGTAGTCGTAAACGCTGCCATACATTAAAGTAGAAATCTATAGATATCAACTTAATAGTCTTCGGTGTCAAAGCTACAGATGCTATGATGGAATATACCTTGCTTGAAGGTCTTTGAACGATAGGAGTTCGACGTACACGCGACTATAGGCGTTACAGTGTGGCTGAAGTGGAAACTGCCTCGTCGTCGTCCTTGAAAAAAACGAGATGGAGGCTCCTGAAAAGCACAAGGCAATAACGCGTGGTGATTCAAATGGCGAGCACAAGCACTGAGGCGGCAGGTATTGGCGCTCACGTATGATACCGATAAAGGGTTCAGATCCACGAAAGAGGATTTGAGGGATTAAATTTTGTGATGGACGCAAGAGTTGGAAAGAGAAGCTGAATCGGACCGGATGCCGCAAATGCCGATTGACTTCCACGCGAGAACCACGCGAGCATTGTTGCTCATTTCTCTCATGAAACGGTTCAACGATGATGTCCCGCGGGGCCAATACCCAGTCAACATACAAGGACACGCTCGGAACCAATGACTAGGATGAGAAGTAATGGGTTCTCATGTAATTCTTTTGCCGCGGTAACGTTTCTTTAACCGGTTACAAGCATTACGGTGAGTAAGCTTGATCTCACTCGTCGTTCTGCAAACTCGATTCGGTTCAATATATGGTATCCCGATGCAGAGCTCTTTCTCGATCATTCCTCCCTTACACGCCTCACCATGGAACATGTCAAGTCAGAGGTCCCTTCGACTTCCGCTCAACACGTCGATGTCAACTATTTTAATCGTGATGGCGCCACTGAACTACACAAGGCTGTTAGTCGCCTTTCCACACAGGACATCGGGGCGGTCTCAATAGACGGCGCGGCAACTTTCGATTTCCGCAAGACTCTAGAGCAAGTTTCCCAACAGTACGTTTTGACTATCTCGTGTTTTCCCTTTCTCATCGTCTTTGAGACGCGACGATGCGGATATTAAGTCTAGAGAGCTTGGCGTTATGTTTGAAGGCCTACGCGTAGTTGGCATAGGCGCGTCGGCCTCCTACCAACCTACCATGGCCGCCACCTTCAACCCATTCGCCATCGCCAAAGGCATTCGAGCCGCACGGCACTCTCACACCAAGGACATTCTCACCGGATTTGAAGGCACGGTTACTCCTGGAGAAATGCTACGCGAGTCCTTCTTTACATTGTCTTCCATTGCATCGCTAACGCGTCCCTCTCTCAGTGGTACTCGGCCGTCCCGGTTCCGGCTGCACAACTCTACTAAAAACGTTGGCCAATCAGCGAGGAGAATATCACGCCTTTCACGGCGATGTTCATTTTGATTCCCTCAGTCACACCGATGTCTACAAACACCATCGTGGCGACGTGATTTACTGCCCGGAGGACGATGTTCATTTTCCCACTTTGACCGTCGAGCAGACCATTAGCTTTGCCGCCAAACTACGGGCGCCTCATCTTCGTCTGGGCTACTCCCGGGACGAGTACGTCGAATGCGTTACGGACATCCTGACCACGATCTTTGGTCTCAAACAAGCGCGCAAAACCCTGGTCGGGGATGCTGCGATTCGTGGAGTTTCCGGTGGAGAGAAGAAACGGGTGTCCATTGCGGAAGTGCTGGCTACCCGTGCTTGCCTTGCATCCTGGGACAAGTACGTCTGTTCCGGAATTACACCAAACGTGTATTGAAGTCTAACCGCTTTACATAGTTCAACACGGGGATTAGATGCTTCGACGGCGCTCGAGTTCGTCCGCGCCCTTCGTATTGCGACGGACATTGCTAGGATGACGACGATTGTCTCTCTTTACCAAGCTGGAGAGTCTCTGTACAAAGTCTTCGATAAGGTAGGCCCAGGATGCATAATTTTTGGAGAGGTACTCAATTTATCTAGGTCTGTGTTATTTATGGCGGCAAAATGGCCTACTATGGCCCAGCGAGCCAAGCACGCTCGTACTTTATCGAGATGGGTTACGAACCGGCTAACCGTCAAACCACTGCGGATTTCCTTGTTGCTGTCACAGATCCAAATGGTCGGATATCTCGTTCCGACGCGTTGAACCTCCCTCGTACTGCCGATGAGTTCGCTGCGTATTTCCAGAAGTCGGACATCGGTGCCGCGAACAAGCGGGACATTCAAGCTTTCAAGGCGGAACGCGTCGGGAAGTCTGAGAAAGCGCAGTCCTACAAGGAAAGCGCAAAGGCAGAGTATGCGAAACACACGTCGAAGAGTGCTCCTCAAATTGTCTCTCTGCCCATGCAAGCTCGAGCAGTCATGACGAGGCGCTTGCAGATGTTGAGAGGTAACATGTTGGCAACCTTCTTTAACCTCTTGTAAGTTTTATGCTCTCCCGTGGCCTTTTTGAATACTAATGCGCATTATAGCTCTTTCGCCTTCCAAGGTGTCATTATCGGCTCTGTCTATCTCAAGCTCTCGACGTCTACGGATACGTACTTCTCAAGGGGTGGTGTTCTATTTTTGTGTGTCTCTCCGTGTCTTCTTGCGATCTCTAGACTTACAATATGCAGCTCGTTGTTCTTTTCAGCTCTAATCTCAATGGCGGAAATCCCCTCGCTTTATGCCCAACGACCCATCATTGTGCGCCAGTCCTCGTGGGCATTGTACCGGCCATTCATTGATCAAGTCGCTTTGACTTTGGTGGACATTCCGATCGCGTTTGCGACGACTGTTATCTTCTCCATTTTTATCTACTTTATGGCCCAGTTACAACAATCTGCGGGTCAATTCTTGTGAGTCCCAAATCTTCCATACGAAAATACGTTGAGGGGTCGTTAGCATATTCTTCGTGTTCATGTTCACGGTCTCCCTTGCCATGAAAAGTTGGTTCCGGGCGGTCGCCGCAGCTTTCTCCGATGAGGGTTAGTACGCGCTTTCGTACTATTCCGTCCGTGACCTCAATACTTCATCAGCCCTTGCGCAGACGGTTGCTGGTATTTCGATTCTGGCTTATTCTGTGTACACCGGTTATTCGTTGCCACTTCCGTCAATGATTGGTGCTCTTAAATGGATCTCGTATTTGAATGTGCGTCTAGGTTTAACGTTCTTCGTGACTTAGTCGCTCAATACCCTAACAGCCTCTTCGCTGGGGATTCGAAGCCGTCATGACCAACGAGTTCCGAACCATCAGTGGAACGTGTGGTACTCTTGTGCCCCGTGGTCCTGGCTATGAGAACATCTCACTCGTCAACCAAGTGTGCCCCACAGTTGGCGCCGTCGCAGGTCAATCTTTCGTTGATGGAAGTCGCTTTGCGAATCTCTCCTTCGACTATCTCTACAGCCATACGTGGAGGGTGAATCTTGTCACATCCCGCTTGGCACTCAGTTAACACTTCATTCTCTAGAACTTCGGTATCATCATAGCATATGGAATCGGGTACACCATTGCGCTTCTGGTCTTCACAGAACTCAACACCCGCCTTTCTGCGGCGAACTCTGTCGTCCTCTATAAACAAGGCTCGAAATCTGATTTTGTGGAAGCATCACAATCTGACGATATCGAACGTGCATCGCGAGAGACCGCACAGGAAGAAAAGGTTGGCGAGTACGAAAAGGATTTGAAGGAAACGGCAAGGACTGCGGATGTGTTCTCCTGGCAGCGTTTGTCTTACACCGTTTCTGTCGCCGATGGTAAACGCCGCTTGCTCAACGAGGTTTCTGGTTTCGTCATACCCGGCAAACTTACAGCTTTGATGGGTGAATCTGGGGCAGGAAAGGTGATCTATCTGTCCGTACTTGTCCACCATTTCACTAACTCGACCTTGTAGACCACACTTCTAAACGTTTTGGCTCAACGTGTGGATACTGGCGTCATCACCGGAGATCGCTTTGTCAACGGACAAGCTCTTCCTAAAGACTTTCAATCTCAGACGTGAGTCATTCATTTCTGGGTTTTATGAATATTACTCATTGTTGTTCAACAGCGCGTACTGCCAACAGCAAGACACGCACGTCGGAGAGTCTACCGTCCACGAAGCTCTTATGTTCTCAGCTCAACTTCGCCAACCTACCTCCGTACCATTTGCCGAAAAAGCTGCCTAGTATGCCACCCATGCACTTCATTGGTTCGGTAACTGATTGTTAAATTCAGCGTTGATAAATGCATCCGGCTTTGTGGTTTGGCGGCTTACAGAGATGCGACCGTGGGTTCTCTGAGCATCGAAAATCGAAAGAGAACCACGATCGGCGTTGAACTTGCAGCGAAGCCGAAGCTCCTTCTTTTCCTTGACGAACCTACCTCCGGCCTTGATTCGCAAAGCGCTTGGGCTATCATGCTCTTCCTGCGTGACCTCGCTGACAACGGTCAAGCCATTCTGTGCACGTAAGTAGCTCACCGTATCAACGTGTTTCCGAGCTCATCCCCTTTTACCAGGATACATCAACCGTCTGCAGAGCTCTTCCAGATGTTCGACCGACTCTTGCTTCTCCGTAAAGGCGGTGAAACGGTGTACTTTGGGGATCTTGGTCACAATGCCACGACGCTACTGGAGTACTTCCGCCGCAATGGCGCGCGCGCTTGCGATCCAGAAGAAAATCCGTATGTCCAATAACTAGTCGGCTCTCACGGGTAGCTAACTTGACGAATGCAGCGCTGAGTATATGCTTGACGTCATTGGTGCCGGTGCGACTGCGACCGTGAAGGAAGATTGGTACGCGATCTGGACGCGATCAGAAGAATATGGAAAGGTTGAAGCTCAAATGGAGGAGATTCACGCGAAAGGACGTGCGCGCCCTCCCGTCGAAACCGAAATTGCCACCGAGTACGCAACCAGTTGGTTCAACCAGGTAGCACAGCTCATCAAGCGAGATGCGAGCGTGCACAACAGGGATCCCAGCTACATCATGGCCAAAATCATGTTGAACATTGTCGCCGGGCTCTTTTTGGGCTTCTCGTTCTTCCTCTCGGATGATACGCAACAGGGTACACAGAACAAGCTTTTCGTAAGTCCTCTCATGTGTGTATGTCGCATAGTTTGTTTACCCTTCTTCTTAGTCCATCTTCATGGCTACTATCATCTCGGTTCCACTCGCCAACCAGCTGCAACTCCCCTTCCTTAAAATGCGCTCCATCTACGAGATCCGTGAACGACCCAGTAGGATGTACAACTGGACCGCGCTTGTTACCTCGCAAATTGTAGTCGAGATTCCGTGGAACATGGTCGGCTCGAGTCTCTTCTTCTTTTGCTGGTATTGGACCTCTGGATTCACCAGCGATCGCGCGGGATACAGCTATTTGATGATTGGCGTGGTCTTCCCGATGTACTACACGACGATCGGCCAGAGCGCCGCTGCCATGTCGCCCAATGCGGAGATTGCGGCTATCCTCTTTAGTTTCCTGTTCTCTTTTGTTTTGACTTTGTAAGCCCTCATTCTTGTTAGTGCGTCTTCTCCCACTCATCACTGGTTGTCCAGCAATGGTGTCGTCCAGCCTTACCGAGAGCTCGGTTGGTGGCAGTGGATGTACAGGTTGTCGCCGTATACGTATCTCATTGAAGGCGTTCTTGGTCAAGGTTCGGCTGCCTCGTCTCCTGGAGTGAATTGTCACTACTAATTTGCTCTCTAGCTGTTGGAAGGTATCAGATCAACTGCTCGGCGGTGGAGTTGGTGACGCTGAACCCTCCTTTGGGGCAGACTTGTGGAGAGTTCATGGCGCGCTATATCTCGATGGCAGGTGGTTACTTGACCGACGCGGAGGCTTCGTCGGGCTGTGGCTTCTGTTCGACGCGCACCACGGATGAGTTTTTGGGAGCGCAGTTTAATATCTTTTACGCGCATCGTTGGCGGAATCTCGGTATTGTGGCTGCTTTTGTCGCATTCAATGTGAGGTTTCTTTTTACGTTCGGGTAAGCGTTGGGGTTGACAACAATCTTGCAGATTGCGTCTACGTTTGCGTTTACTTGGTTCTTCCGGATTCGCTCTCGTAGTGTGTTAGCACTGCCGCGGGTCAGTGCTATTTGAAGAGCAAAGATGTCAGAAGAAAATTTCTTGGCCTCTTTTCTAGAGTAAATACTCAAGTAAAGAGAATGTAGATGTCTTTGTTTGAGAAAAAAGCCTCGGAAAAGACAGCAAACAATTTCTTTGATGCCTTTCCGTCAGTGCAAAGACTTTGTGACATTTTGTGAATGTCTTTGACGAAGCATGTCCCTAGAGGGTACCAGCCACTCTCTAGAGCATTAGGTACTGATCGGGTGCGCAACCAGAGTTACCCATTCGCTCCCACGCCTGCCAAAATTTAACCAGATCCGGAAGCTACCCAGATCAGGCTGTCACGCTTGCCTCACGCTTTGCGTCTTGCCTCCACCTGGTCTGTGGGTGCGCGCACGTCCTTTTCCAGTCATTCCTTCATTCTTGAAACTCTCTTTGACGACACAGCTCACCTTGTCGCGATGCCCGACGATCCCAAACGTGCTCAATGGTCGGCAGAAGAAAATAAGGTCTTGTTCGCGACCATGGCGACGCTGAAAGAGCAGGGCTTTCAGTCGCAAAGCGGGTGGAAGCCTACTGTCTGGGGCAAAGTTGCCGATGCAGTTACCACCAAATTTCCCAATACCAGACCCACGAAGACGGCAGAGAAGGTTCAGACGCACTTTGGAGAGGTATGCATATAGTCGATCTGTCTATTTGCAAGCTTACCGTTGAATGCAGCTCAAGCGACAGTATAAAGATCTCAAAAAATTTCGCGGATTGTCAGGTTTTGGATGGGATGAGGGTCGGAAATGCCTCGTTCTCGGTGCAGGTGTCTCAAAGGAGTATATAAAGGTATGTCGCTACCCAATCTTCAGCTCTCGAAACTCACATCTCCAGGGCAATAAAGGTGCTGGTAAATTCATCGACAAGCCATGCGTATGGTACGAGGACATGGCTAGTCTCGTTGATGGGACTATCGCGACCGGCGAGAATGCCTTTCACGCCGGTGCACCCGCAGCCTCTGCATCTGCCTCTAGTTCTGCTCCTGGTCTTGATCTCCTTGCAAGTGTCACTACGTTGACTCCTACCCTCGCTATTCCTTCTCTCGGACGTTCCGCTTCATCCATTGCACCCGCCGCTTCTGCATCTCAAGCCAATCATGATCTCTCTGCCTCCGACTCGCGTGCCACTCTTGGGCCCAGTCAATCTCTCAATTTATATGACGATGAGATTGAAGACCAGCGTGCGATATCCTCTGACCACGAGCAAGACGAAGATATCGCGCATCCAGAAGTCGAAACGGTATGCATATATATTCTGTTTTTTATATCTCTCTAACCTAGCTCTTAGGGCGGCAATGGCGACAGTGCAAACCAGGATAGAGGCAAGGAGAAGAGGAAGAGCAAGGAGAAGCGGAAGGAGAAGGAGAGGAAGGAGCGAAAGGAGAGGGAGAAACACAAGTCAGGACCAACGACCCGGAAGAGACAGCGCGCCGACACCGAGTCTTCTGGTGATGAAGGCCAGTCCTCCCATGGCCGACGACGTAGCAGCGGTGGCAAGCGTAATGCAGAGGCAGGGCTCGAGATTGCCTCTGCTATTCGAGACCTTTCCGGCAGCTTCAAGTCTACGCCCGACGAGTCTGTACTCACGCGTGCCATTGAATTGCTTCAGGAGGATGGATTTTTGTCTGATCATGAGGAGGGTCAGGTGATAGATGTCCTTGCACTTCAGCCCCGCCGAGCTATTGCATAGTTGGCGAACAAGAAGAAGGAAAGTCGACGTGGCCTGGTTAATACGATTCTCGATGAACTTGACAAGAACTGAACGGACACTCATTGTATTCTCTCGCTTTGTTATTACGCTTTCATTCGCTTGTTACGCTGTCGCTTTACATTACGCTTGCTGTCTATTGATACTCTAGCTTTCGATACATTCAATCAATCATCGTTCTGTAATGCCAAGTACTGTTGATAGTCCGCCCACATCTTCTTTGCGATTCGATCCCGCCGGGCTTCAGCGCGCGTCTTTTCCTCATCTGATATGTCAAACTCCATCTCTGGATCCATAACGATAGGCTCGCGCGACTCCAGCCGAGGATCTACATGCTCAAAATCATTGAGAAACTCATCTGTTTCACTGTCCGAAGGGTCATGAATCTTGATAAAGTTGTATAGGGCGATGGTGGCTGAGACAATCATAGCTTGTATGTCTGCGTCGTATTCCGGAGCAGAAGTTAGAACCGAAAAGCATCGTTTGATTACACCGAAGATCCGCTCGATGACATTTTGGACTTGTGCATGTCGAAGATTGAATAATTCTTCGTATGTTTGAGGTCTAATCAAGATGAGCACGATTTCATATCAAAAGTCATGGAGTATACCGCTGATTGGCCTGACCCCATTCTTTGAGATGATATCGCACCCCACGATATCTTAGGCCCCGATCGGGTGCGCAACCAGATCTAACCAGACAGGGTAGTCACACGTAGTCACAAGCTTCCTTTTTTACCATAACCATGATCTACGCGTCCTCTTCAGTGAATACCGTCGCCGCCGTTCGCCGGCGCGTTCCTAAGCGCAAAAATGAAGAAGATGATACGGAACTCCATGCTCTTCGACGCGTAGAACTCAGTCGTCGTCAACGTGCAGCGACGTACACTGTCATCCTTGCTGTTCATCATTTCCTCCCAACCCTACTCAAAGACGACCCCGTTCCAATGCATACATCCATTCTCACTGGTGAAATCTGGCTGCAGGAGCTTCTTCATGGACATCCAGACCGCATCAGGCGGCAGTTCGGCCTTTCCGCAGAAGCATTCCTTCATCTCAGCAGCGAGCTTCAAGACGACCATGGACTCGAGGACTCAAAGTACTTGTCGAAGGAAGAACGGCTGGCAATTGTATTGTATTTCTTTCGGACAGGGAGTAGTCAGAGGATGTTGGCCGAGCGTTTCCAACGATCTACCGATACGATCAGCAAGTACATGCTTTCTATTACCCTCTCGAGTCTCTTGCACATCTAACACCCATTACAGGCATATTCAATACATGCTGCCTCTATTCGTTGGCTCATTCTACTCGAAATATGTCAAGCCTCCTGCCAATAAGACGCCCACTCAAATTGAAACCAATCCCAAGCTTTTTCCCTACTTTCGATATTGCCGAGGCGCTGTTGATGGTGTCCAGATTGACGCATGGGTTTTTGCAGCTGTGGTAGCTCGGTACAGAAACCGAAAGGGTGGACTAACACAGAATGTCATGGCTGCATGCGACATGGATATGTTCTTCACGTATTGCCTCAGCGGATGGGAGGGCAGCGCTGCCGACGGAAACGTCTTCGATTACGCACGACGCCGAGACTTTGCTCTTGATCCTGGGTGCTACTATCTCGCCGATGCTGGATTTCCGCTTTGTGATCTTCTTCTGACGCCATATCGTGGGGTGCGATATCATCTCAAAGAATGGGGTCAGGCCAATCAGCGGTATAC
>QLPD01001575.1:0-11204 GCA_003314085.1 Hymenopellis raphanipes | reverse complement strand
CAGGGCCCACGCCACGGAGAACGCGAGATCCAGAGGGAAGATGGAGCGGCGATGCTCCGGGGCCCATAGCTCGTATGGTTTGGGGATCACTATAGGTGTGGATTAAGGGGATAAGCAAAAGTAAAAAAAAGAAAAAGTCAACTGACCTCCATAAGGCGGCATGTCGACGTATCCCTCGCGGTACTTGAGGACGGTGAACCCGATAGCGAACGTCGCGATGAGGGGCACGGTGACGAGGTAGGTGTATGTCATGATGCGCTTGAACGCCCCCGAGTAGGGCCCAGAGTTCCAGCGGAGGCACTTGAAGCGGTCGAAGGAGTAGAGGTGGTACAGCAGGAACGCGAGGAGCATGCAGGCCACGATGGACCAGATGAGGTATGTCGAGGGCGGGGCGTTGGACATCGCAAGGGGAGGTGTTGCGCCAGCGCGAGACTCAGAGCAGAGACAGAGTTAGAACCGTTCGAGCCCGTGAACATTGCATATATAGCGATTGGAATGGTCGAGGGTCCGGGCTCTCATGTGGTCTTTGATGGAAGTGATGGGGGACGGTTTGGGGAGCACATGGACATGGGTGTCCCATCATTGACGAGCATTTCGACAATCCCCAAGGCGGAGTGCGCGACCGTGTGGGCTGGCGGATGCATGGTTTATCCTGGTGCGACCTAAATCAGTGTCGCTGTTCGTGTTACAGCCAAGGTTTTTGGGAGATGGAGTCGTGGTGGGATGGCGCGTTTCCATAGTTTGAGCTGCGGAGCTTGTGGCCTCCGATTTTCTGGGCAACTGATCGTCATCAGGATACACACCTAATTCAATGCAACTCACTTCGTCGACCTCTGGTTATTCACTTGGATGATCAACAAGCCCGAGTGCGTGATCAGACGATCAAGCCATACTCCGGGGGAAGTTGGGAACCGACCGTGGAAAGCGATGCAGTTGTGTGTTGTTCTAAACCATCATCAGCGCTAAATTCAATACATACAACTCACCTCCTTCACCTCCCCTGGATTTACTTGGTTGATCAACTGCAATAGCTCTCGGGACGGGATCACCCAATTCCGCCACTGTAGACTGTACTAGCGGTAGACATTGAGGACCGATGGAAAGCGATGCAGTCCTCATTCCAAGGAGTTGTCTTATACGACGGAAGATGATCTTGATTGAAAATTTGTCGGTGATGAAGCCGTCGTTTGAACAAAGAGGTTATCTGAATGATCAGAAAACTTCTGCGAGAGGGGCACAACAGATGGCGAACCATACCAAAAGGTGACAGGATGTCTCCGGACGCCACTGTTAAATGAAGGTCCCACATTTGCTAGTGGAGTCAAACCGGAGCGCGAAGTCTAGACAATCAAATGTTTCGAGAAGAGAGGAACATGCACAGGCGATGCTCGTCGTTGACATTATTGAATCTAAGAATATGTACATGTTCCGCCCGACCATGTCCGCCCAGTGAAAGATCAAGCTCGCGCTACTGGCCGATGAGTCGGTAAACAGTAGGTCGCCTGACGCACTTCGTCGTACTTCCCGGTAAGCTGGAAGGTTAGACGGGATGCGATCATGAGCCTATGCTAGGAGCCGCGAGATAAAGGCGTACTTCCCTCGACCACCTAACTAGTATAGCACACGTTTCATCAAGGAACTGCCTGGCCAATTACAGACGACGAGCACCGAAGCAGAGCAGAGTGAATTAGAGCAAAGGTGATTGGACAGAAAGCTTCCTGAATTCCCCTAGCCACTTGAATTGTTCATAGGCAGCGTCAAAGGTCATGTGAGTCGAAGGTGATTGGACAGCTGCGCATTTAAACTGCCAGGTAAGACCTACAGAAACTCGCGATTGGCCAGCTACAAGGAGATGAGTTAGAACCGCCGGTGGGCCTCGGTCTTGAATACTATTCGCCGCAGAGCTTGACGTACACGAGCTGGCCAATCGCTGCATAACGGTGGGTAGTGTGTTGGGAGGTACCGATAATTACCGGGTGTTGTCTGAGCAGCCAGCGAATCAAAAGTGGATTCGTAAGAGAGATATCATTGGATGTAGGTAAAGCGTCGTCAAGTGCGATTGGCTGGCCGAAAACTCCATGAGAGTGCATGAGGATAAAAAGCCAATAGAACCTGCGCTAAAGGGCGGAAAAAGACGAGAAAAAGACAAGCAGGATCGGATAGCGGTTGCGGTGATACAGGAGACGAAAGCGCGCCAGCCGAGTGGCAGAAGAGTCGGTGATTTGGTTGTTTTGAAATGATGCAACGTGAGGAAAATCAGTGATCGGACTAGGCCAATCAAATCTAGACTTGCAAGTCCAGACACGGTGGACCATCCTGAGCGCCTAGAATAAAAGCCCTGGCCGTTCTGGCGCGTGGTCCATTTTCCCCGCCTTTCTAGCCACTATGCCGGTAGCGTCGACGTCGACGTCCGCGCCACCGACCAAGAGACAGCGCGGATTATGGGCCCGTGCGACAACTCGCGCTGCCAAAACACCACGAGGCAATGTCCCTGAAAGGAAGGCGGACTCAGACACTGACCACGACGACTTTGAGAGCACATCCTCCGTCTCTAGCCCCCCTACTTTTAAACGACAACGTCGCTTATCAAACGTCTCTGAGCCAGATAGTAGTAGCACTGACGACGACGACGACGTGTACCATTGGGACTTTGCCCGTCGACAAAAGTGCGGCTTGGACAGCTTGATAGCTCACAGAGAGAGCGGGTGGACTCGAAGACAACGGATAATGGATACTACATCTACGGCGTTTGGTGGGTCGCAGACAGAGGCCAAGAAATCGTGCGACATGGAAGACTGGATGGATCTGAAGGACTTGTTCGACAAGGCAGCGGAGCAGTACGAGACGGGCAGCGCTAGCGACGCCCTCCCTCTGCTGCGTGGGGTCATCCATGAATGCCATTCGTTCTTGAACTTTTATCAGGATCCATCGATATTGTTTGCGGCGCCAAAGACGGATGACGCAGCAGCGGCGCCGGCGACGACGCCAGCAGAGGAGAAGCCAAAGCAGTCTTGGGATCTTCCACTGCAAAAGCGGAAGCCATGGTAAGCATTCAGAATACTCTGTTAACAATTGCTCACACTTTTCTAGTACTTGCGTCGAATTGCCCACCGCATTTCACGCCATCCTGGGGACTGCATTATTCCTCTTTGGCAATCTCATCGACCAGGACGGCAGTCTTGCTCTTACTGGTGAACCAGATTCCCCGATACCATATTGGCTCGCAGCGCTCGATGTCTTTGAGACCGGCGACAACCTGCCAAGCCTTGTCAACGGCACCGGCTGTGATGCCCCGGAAGACTGGCGGATGGCCATCATCTGGGGGCGTACTCTCGTCGCGATAGCCGACGCAACAATATGCAGAGACCCCAACAACACAGACTGCGTCGCCGACTTTTGTGCCGACGAACCCGCCTGGCCGCTCGAGTCCCCTTTTGCGGCAATAGCGATGCGCAGACCGCCACTTACCCGGCGCATGACGCTGTCTAACGCTACCCCGAATCACCTTATGATGCTTGCCATGGACCAGTTTTCGCGTGGTATCTTCCACATGCCTCACCCCCAACACCTCGTCATCCCTCCTCGTCTCGTCAGGTCCTTTAGCGATCCGACATCATCGACCTGCAAGAAGTCTTGTCATGCAAATCAATCTGGCAACGGGCAATCATTACCGCCACCTGTGCATTCCATGAAGAGCCTCCCAGAGGCATTCAGTCGGCCCAAGGAGCTCTACACCATCGCGTCCGAGGTGATGCTTCTTTCCGAAAAGCTTCCTCGCGCGTCTGAGCGGCAGTTTTGGGCTTCATGGGCGGACTCGGTGCTTAATCAGATGAAGATGGAGGCCGATATGGAGGCGTGGCGCAGCATTATCAGCCGCGCGCGCGGCAAGTGTTGGCTTATCGCGGGATCTGCATACGCGGCGGATATCGAGGATCGGTTGGAGGCGGAGGACTATGGTGCGTTGAACACGGAGGAGGCGGATGATGCGAGAGAAGACTTGCAGAAAGCGATCGCCTTTCTTGAGAAAGGACGCGGTCAGCAGGGCGAGGAGGAGGAGGAGCGCAGGAGGAACCTTGCAGAGGCATTGTGCTCGCTGGGCAATCTGACTGCGGACGAGATGGTTCGTGAGGCGCTGTATCAGCGTGCGGCGGAGGAGAGTGGGGAGGATCTCATGGATGTCGATTGAACATACTTATCTGCATTGCATTTTACCTATTTAGACTACCCGCACACTGTATTTCTATGCAATCAACTATTCTGGATTCGACGAGGCCGAAAGTATGAGTGTCTAGATGGAGGTCGAGAACGTTACAGCTGTGCCACACTAGCATTTCTCAGTGCCTCGGGCCGTACGTGTGGGCAGAAGCATCTGGACAGCTGAAGGAGACTTTAGCATGTCTCTTGAATTGAGAACGATCCAAGGGAGGAGAATCGTAATGCGCCACGCCCGTCTCTGCAGGTTCGAGACCGGGACCCATTACAAACGGTGCCTTGTTGGAATGTCAGTTTGTATGACTCGCGACTGAATATGGAGGGTATGAGGGGATGAATGATGATAACGTCGACGGAGCGGGCGCCCTCTCCTCCGACCTCGTGTGTGCTGCATACATCCATTCTGGTGATAGCCGTCTCCGACATCGTCTGCGAGGCTTTGTTTGATTTAGCGTCTAGTGACATTAGTAGTTGATAGCAGCGCTATGTGGGCGTATTGCTCAGGACAAGGCAGATATTGTGGTGGAAGTGGCGTAGGGTTGGTGTTTACTCTTTAGCTGCACATTTATTCATGGCTACCATGTAAAGACCACTGGCATAGTTCTTCAATTATTGAACTGTCATCCAGGCAAGGAGGACGAAAATATTTTATGTGGTATACATGCGATGAGGGCGAACCGTGATGGGTTAGTTCTATAGCAAGGTGAGGTCAAAAAGGCCTGTTCAGCTCAGAATCATTTGCTTGCCATCGACGTACGTCGTGCTATGAATGCCAGTCTTCCTTTCATAAGTACTATAGAATAATATGCATCCATTCTAGTCTAGCGGCTAAACTGGTCACTGGAGGACTGCTCCTTGTCTTTTCTGACGCCATTCCGCGCAGGCTCCACGGCCTTCGCCCTTTCTCAAGGTTTCAAGGTTTTACGGCAGACGCATCCTAGAGCCTTTTTCGTGCGAGCAGGGTGAAAATTCAAAGGGAAGACAGACGAGACTCTGGAGACGCGTCTAGATCTTGGAGGAGCGATGGAAAAACTGGTTCAACACGCTGAAGGTGGATCAAGAAGGGTGTGGCGAGATGCGTGGGGAAGTTCAAGTTGAATCCGAGCCGATTTTGTTCGGACTTTGCATGTTGCCTCTGACTCAAAGCATAACGACCAGGACTCTCATGCCGCTGTACAATCGTCATCTCATGCCGCCGTGGGATGATCATATATATAACTGTTCGATGACTAGGATGAAATCGACTACACCTTCCAACTTGAACTACAATGACAACAAAGACAGACGAGCCAGCTCTCTATTCTACGCACGGTTACCACGAGTCCGTTTTCTTCGTTCTCACAAGTCGCGTACTGCAGCAAACTCTGCTTCGTATCTGGTGCCATCCATTCGCTCCACGATGCACATCCTTGACGTCGGTTGTGGCCCGGGTACTATAACTGCCTATCATTCACACTAAGTAAACACGAATCAGGTATGCGTCAACACTTGATATGCAAAAATGAATGAAGATGAAAAAGCTCAGATGGCAGTTGTCGATCGAGAGTCTGTCGAGGAAGCCGCCCGTCTAGAAGGGAATCACGTATGAATAGGCGTTCGAAGAGCGGAAAGGATTCCGTTACTTGTATTGATACAACACTGAAAAGATCATTTTACACGAATATCACCAACAGTCAATGATAACGAGAATATCTGCTCATGAACTGCTCCTGGGCTTCAAGTGCCAAATCATGAGAAAGACCCATTTGTCGCTTCTTCTTGTAGATCTGGAGAGCTCTCTGCACCTCCGTGTCATGCTTTTCTATGATCGATTTCAGCTTAGACGACGAAGAAGTTAACAAACAGGATAGACTCACCCAAAGCGAAACCAAAAAGACCTATCGTTGCGCCCACCGTTGCGAGTTCAAGGCATCCAAACGTTTCGGACGTAGGACAAGATGAGTAAATTTTCAGCGGTAATCGCCTTTCGCAAACGTGTTGATGAGTAGCGCGGGAGAAGTCCACAATCCGCACTGTGTCGCCCTCTGGATCATACAACAGGTGGGAACCAATGTTGTTCATGTCGTCCAGCTGTCGATGTTCGATGTCTGATTCGTGTAGCGACTGGAGGATATGCGCGAACTTGTTACTGTCAAACTTACATCAGCTTCGACGCCTGGTACAGATCGTAGGGAAAACTCACAGAACTGATGGTTCCAACTCAGCACCGAAATTACCCCAAGGCTCCCCGCACCATTCCATGATCTCACAGACAACGAGCCCACCCCAGGAAGTCTTGGCCATCCAAAGTCCATAATGAACCGGCACGACACTGCCCTGCAGTTTTGATAGATGTCGTTCGTAGAACTGAGCCTCTTTCTTGAGCCGTTGTGCGACGTCGTATTGTGCTTCTCGCGGCTGGAGGTCTACGTGGGCCGCCATCTTAACGGCCAGATACGTGTGTCCAAGTGTGCCGAAAAAGTGCGAGGCGTTCGGGGAATCCGGGTGTATGTCTGGCCAGGAGGTCGCGTCGATGCGGAGGAGAGAGCCAGAGGGTAGGCTTTGCTTTGCGGGGACTAGACAGTCGTTGTCTAATGATTCCGAGAGGTCAATCCGCTGGAAGCGAACACCCTGCTTGTCCGCGTTACAAAACGAGATGTGCAAGCTCATAACGTCAAAAGCTCAAGAAATTGTTGATAGTTCAGAACAAGTTGATGAAGACGCTTTAAATGGGGAGCCGCCAGGTCGCCACGAGACACGTGGATTAACGTGACTTGAGGATATTGCATTGTTCAGCGTCCACCCTTGGTCCACGGAGCAACAAAGACCAGACGCAGCCAAAGACGCGAGCCTGATCGAGTAGAACAATCAATTTACTCTTTGGTGTCCAGAAGCGTCCAGTCATTGTGATGGTCTTGCAGCAACATTGAAAACGACATACAAAGAACACCATAGGGACAGAATCGCCACATTCGCCTGACCGGCACTCGATGATCGCATCCACACCTTGGGAACTAATTGACACTAAGCCATAATGCAAGAAGCATAAACGTAGACGTACCGTACCAGAAAGCATGGAAGTTATAGTGAGTTCGTCACTGCACTTGAACTCCGGACTGATAATACGCATTTTCGCTAGCTGGGAACTCTCCCACGATGGCGCCTAAGCCGGTCAAATTTCCATCATGATCATCGTCCAAAGCCGCCAGATAATTTAACAGTCCGAGCGCCCTCATCGGTGTTTCTGGTGTCAGCGCTTCCACGTAGTCGAACAGCACAAGATCTTTAAAACAAATGAGTCTCAAAGCGCTAAGTTGAAAACAAGAAGACTAACCTTGAGCTTGACCAACTCAAGCACCGTGTTGCCCAGATTGCATCGTAAAATCTCTAGGTGGGTTTGTTCCTCAAGCTCCCTCGACCGCGTTCGTCCAGCGCCTTTGATATCGACCTGACCAGCAAACTCTCTACTCCTATCCTTGGGTTAAGACCTCTTTGTGCTTCGAAGAAGCCGGGATCGACCGCTACCATCTATAGTCAAGGACGTCTCAGCAATATTCGACTTTCCTTCCTGGCGGACCATCAGGTAAATTGGGTTTTGGAGGAGGGCGTCAAAGATACGGAGCTGCTGTGGGACAGGGTCTTGGTTGCCAAACTCGTCCGCCTCGATTTGATTGTTATGCACGCGTCTTCAATTTCCTCTTCACCGGTGAGGAAGAGCAGGATGTTGCCGGGCTCTTCCGCGCGATGTATCATCAGGAGGGTGCGGATAGCAGCCTCCAGATAGTCAGGTTCTGGCTCCTGCGTGTAGCATACTTTGACGGGATATGTCCGACCGAGGACTTTGAATAGAGGCGCTAGTGTACCAGTCATGATACCGAAGAGAGTGGCGGACATGATAATGAGTCTGAAATCCGACCGCCGTTTGGCAACATCCTTGAGAAGCCCCATGAGAATGTTGGTTGCGAGGGGGCGTTTGTGCGCTTCATTGAGGATGATGGTGGAACAGCGCTGCAGCTTTTATGGCTTCTCGGAGATGCATCCGATCGGTCATGTATTTCAAGAATGTCGTGCCGGCTGTCATGTCCTCGAATCGAATCGAGTAACCGACCTGATGACCCAGTTACACTAGTCCATCATGAGTAAGGCGAAAGTAAATCAGTAAATGAAACATACATACCATCCATTTCATCGGCAACGCGCTTTGCGACAGACATTGCTGCAACACGACGCGGCCTAACTCCCCTAACCCTAGCGAGCAGGCAACCAGCTTCCCTCGCGCATGTAGTAGGTGAGGTATTTAAGTCGTTTTCCCGGAACCGGTTTCACGAACCATGGCTAGGATTGGTTTTCCTTGAACTGGGCAATAAGCCAGCCAGAAATTGGACAAGGTTGAGGAGGGATCTAAAGGAACAGCTTAAGCCCCTCCTCGACATCCGAGTCCCAACCCACAGCCTTCCGGGTAGTTCCAAGATCTCGCGCGCAGTCCAGCCCTCAAAGTCGTCCCGGAGTTCGACGTGCAACACGCCCGGACTGACCTCGAAGACGTCGAACGTCACACTTTCCTCCACCGCAACCTTGCCATTGTCCACCATCTCCACCAGCTCATCTATTCGCATCATATTTTGCCTTGGCAGCCTGACCATCTCCTTCCAGCGCCACTGCCTCGCCTTCAACTTGAACAGCGAAACGACCCATCCTCTCTCGAACCACCTCCAGGGTTCGACCCCGGAATACTCTTTCTCTAGAGGGATAACGAGATCTCGCCAGCAGCCGTGTGCCTTGGCGAACGTCTCTAGCCGGGGAATCCGCTTCCAAGTATCTCTCGGTGACAGCGACAATTCGACACCAGTCGCTGACATGAATCTTTGACTCTCCGTCATCTATCCACGAGTATTGTCATGAGAAATCACGTTGGAAGCCTACTCACAACGACCACAGTGGAGGACAAGCGTATACAGCAGCTATGTGTGCCACACAAGGTGGTTGGTGGTAGGGTTTGACTCCGCAAAGTCCGTGAAAATGCGTCGTGGGAATAGATCTCTTTAGCCTCCGCCAATTGTCCGGCCGCAACAATCCATTCCTACTGCTAACGCGCAGCCCTACTAGTAATCTTAATCGATCTCTGTGCTGGTACCTCTGCATAGTCAGTCATACGGCTTTTGGATGACGGTCATTTCTCAAATTGGACTACTTCCTCAAGCCCAGTTGGCTACTGCGCTGCTCCTTGGCCTTCTCGCAGAGTGCGGCGTATTGTGTGCCTTCTGCTATGCTGAGCGGCATCGCTACGTACTTGGTGTCAATTAGTAGAAACCTCCTAGATGGTTTGTGACATCATCCAGACCGTAGCGTGTCAAGGAAATCATGTATGAACAGCTCCGTTACTTGTATTGATACATTTTGTTACACGAATATCGCAGTCTGTCAATGATAACGAGAATATCTGCTCATGAACTGTTCCCGGGCTTCAAGTGCCAAAGCATGAGAAAGACCCATCTGTCGCTTCTTCTTGTAGATCTGAAGAGCTCTCTGTACCTCTATATCATCCTTTTCTGTGATCGACTTCAATTTTAGGGCACGAAGAACAACAGGACAGACTCACCCAAAGCAAAACCGAAAAGACTTATCGTTGCTCCCACCGTTGCGAGTTCAGGGCACCCAAACGTTTCGGACGTAAGACAAGAAGAGTACATTTTCAGTGGTAATCGCCTTTCGCAAACGTGCTGATGAGTTGCACGGGAGAAATCCACGATCCGAACTGTGTCGCCCTCTGGATCATACAACAAGTGGGACCCGATGTTGTTGGTGTCGTCCAGTTGTCGGTGTTCGATGTCTGATTCGTGTAGCGACTGGAGGGCATGGGCGAACTTGTTACTGTCAAAATATCAGTTTCAACGACTGCAGATCGTCAGAAAAAACTCACAGCACTGATGGTTCCAACGCAGCACCGAAATTACCCCAAGGCTCCCCGCACCATTCCATGATCTCACAGACAACGAGCCCACCCCAAGAGGTATTGGCCATCCAAAGTCCATAGTGAACGGGCACGACACTGCCCTGCAGTTTTGATAGATGTCGTTCGTAAAATTGAGCCTCTTTCTTGAGCCGTTGTGCGACGTCGTATTGTGCTTCTCGCGGCTGGCACTCAACATGGACCGCCAACTTAACGGCCAGATATGTGTGTCCAAGTGTGCCGAAGAAGTGCGAGGCGCTCGAGGACTCCGGGTTTATGTCTGGCCAGGAGGTCGCGTCGATGCGGAGGACAGAGCCGGATGGCAGGCTTTGCTTTGCGGGGACTAGACGGTCATCGTCCAATGATTCCGAAAGGTCAATCCGCTGGAAGCGAGTACCCTGCTTGTCCGCGTTACAAAACGAGATGCGCAAGCTCATAGCGTCGAAAGCTCGAGAGATTGCTGTGATAGTTCTGAACAAGTTAAGAAAGACGCTTTAAATGGGGAGCCGGGAGGTCGCCACGAGACATGTGGATTAACGTGACTTGAGGATATTGCATTGTTCAGCGTCCACCCTCGGTCCACCGAGCAACAAAGACCAGACGCAGCCAAAGACGCGAGCCTGATCGAGACCAAGAACAATGAACTGTCCGCATGCAGAAATAAGCATCCACGTCCTGTGATCGCGTTGGTAGTCAGCAAAAAGATGACGTACACGTGATAGATTGCGCCACATGGCGAGTATGCTCTAGTTGGTAAATAACGAGCCGAGTAGGACGCTGAGTAGTATTTGGATACAGAGCTTGCGGACGCGTCAACGGAGAAGGAGTAGTGGGCCGGTAGACGATCTGGAAAGCAATCAGGATGAAGACTGATCGCTAATCGGGTGACATACAGGGATACGACGCCTGCCATGAAGGCTTCAACAGAGACCCAAAGGACGCGCCGCCTGCGCGGAGTGCCTCCCACCTCCGCCGCGCCGCATAGCATTACTTACCTACAGCTGCATGTTGTGATGGTAGGAGAACAACGCGAAACCATCGCGGAGATCGGAGATAAGGACCG
>QLPD01001574.1:0-29548 GCA_003314085.1 Hymenopellis raphanipes | reverse complement strand
GGACATGCTTCCCGACACCACCAATCCGCAAGAGGCGCAGCATTATAGCATGTATGCCCAACAGGGGAAACATCATGAGCTGTTGATCGGCCTCGAGAAGTGTCTACGTATTTCCGAATTGTTGGAAAAGTTATATTTCAATGCTAGTGGTATGTGATTCTTCGAGCATTTGAGTGCGGTCTGTAACAATTCATTACTAGTTGGTGTACCCCTCAACTACGGTTTAACTCCACTCGAACGTCGACGGAAACTCAAGCGCGCTATTGGTCGCACCAAGAAGAATTGTGCTCCCGATGCTGTCAAGCAACAGCAACGAAAGAACCAGCTTCGCACCTCTGATTATCGTCCGCCGGATAATATTGATCGTCTTATCAAGCGTCGTCGCATACTCAAAAAGGTGGGGGATGCCAAGGCGAAGCGCAAGTCCTGGAATGGTGTTTCAGCACCCTCTCCATCACCAATACCACCATCAACATCAGAGCGCCATGTACGGACGAAGAGCAAAGCCTGGAATGGTGTATCAGCACCATATCAGTCGAACTCCAATACTTCTGTGCCACCACCACCGCCGCCACAGTCTGACTCGGATGAAGAGTACAATGGTGAATCCTCATGGAGTGGTATTAAGTTACCACCTGAGACACCTAGTAAACGAACTAGTACAACACTTCCACCGAAATCACCCCATGTTCACGCACTTCGCAAGCATCATCGAGACATTATGGATCCATCCACGCCGCGTTCGAGCACCAAACTTGGCGATGTTCTATTTCCGAATACACCGTCTCGACAAACCACCGTTCATCGTCCAGACGCTACACTTGTTCAACGCGACTACTTCATGGAGGTTAATGAGGCGAGCGGCACCCGTCGTCTGATTGTCTCAAATGCACTTACACGATTACCTGCTTATCAATGGGGCGACAACTCATGTTGGCTTGATACATCGTTGGAGTTGATTTTTTGGGGCGTATCCGGTCACTGGACAGACTTTGCGGATATCTTCACTGATTCAACTGGTGGTTCCGATCTATCCCTTAGGCCACTCTTCAGTGCTCTAGATCATCGACGGCATATGATCTTGGCGAAAACAGCACTGCCGGAGGTTTTTAGCAACCTGCTATCAGACAAAGTCCAGCTTCGCTCATACATCATTGACAAAACACGTCGCTGGATGCGTCCTCAAAGTACCATGTCCTCTGACGAGAACGACTTTGGGTGGCTTGGCCAAGCGCTCATGGCTCGATCAGTGCTTTCACGCCTCCAATCCTCAAACACACTCAGGGCGATTCTCACTCCAGCACTGCTTGCTCTGCAGCGATACTTCGTTGCACATCACATCCTCTTCAAATTCTGTACTGGCTCGGATCATACAATTCGAACAGAAGAACACCCATTTTCTCACTGCACGTTGAGCCCAGTACTATGCCATAATCCCATCATGCCCCTTTCAGAACTTAGCCATGCTTGCTGTAAAGGCAACTTCGAGGCCCATCTGCGGTATCAACTGGATGGTGGCTTGAACAGGCAAGAAGAGGCCAACTCGATAGGATGCTGGCACACGTCTGATGGCGAGCGTCTGTGTCACGGGACGGCGACCTTAGTCGAAATGTTGATGTCTCTCCCTATCGTCCTGATTGTACGCATCGATGGAGATGCCGAGTGGACGCTTCCTCACTGTGTTTATCCTCTTATTGGACCTGCTGCTAAAAAGGCTGGTCTCGTCTATGACATTGTTGGACGTTCATTCTACAACAAACACCATTACGTCGCTCGCTGCTCAATAGTCACTGATACGCCAAAACGGATAAGTAACGTCTTCTTCTATAATGGCATGCAGAATGATGGGTGCAGCATTCGGGAAAGTCAGTCTGTCAAGCAGCTACTCGGAGGAAAGAATCCGCCACTACCCTCCGGATACACAGGATATACCACTTCGGCTGTCGTTTATCGGCTACGTGGTGGCCGCACCGCACAGGAATGGCTCTGGACACAGCAAATGAATCGACTTAAAGGTCTGGCAGTGGAATTCTCGCACCATTCTTTAGTGTTAACAATCGGAAAGGCTGCTAGACCGTAGGATTAATTCTATTTACTTAGAATACAGCTGCTTTTATACTACTCGACAATAATACTAGAAGGTTCTATCTGAGTCATGGATGAGTAAGCCTCGGGCAGGCGGGGCTCAGCCTTCGGGCGGATCTACGAGCTACGAAGGTGCTCGAACCTTCCAACACACCCCTGCGAGCACAGAAGTAGCGAGTGCTTCAAGCAAGGATCAACAGTATCAATGCACCCCTGGGCGGATACATCAATCAAGTCGGCGAATGATCGGCACGACAATGAGAACGGGTACGCGGCAGTACGACGGGAACAGCAACGGCGGAAATGATGATGGGAATGGCGGCGGATGGAATGATGGGGTAAACACGCGAATAAACGCGATCGAGGGAAGACACGCGACAATCAAGGCGCGATCGGAATGGGAGTCGGCCCCCAAATGGCCACGACGACGACGGATAAACACCCTACTCTCGGCGAGCGGGATCGACGGTTGGGATTCAAGCCCCCAATTGGCGAATCGACGGCGGGTACAATGACGATGATGGATTAGGCAACCATCGGCCTCGACATCGGCAGGAGTTCGGCACTCGACAGCCACGGGATAATCGCGCGACGGATCAGCAGCGATGAGAACGACAGCGCGCGGGTGAAAAACAGCGCTACGACAAAGACCCGATCTTTTACTTCCCGGTCAATGGAAGGAGTCGGTTACGGTCAAGGAGGACGATGCAGCAAGCACAGGTGGGTAACGACTGGGGCCCATAACCTGTTAACAATCGGAAAGGCTGCTAGACCGTAGGATTAATTCTATTTACTTAGAATACAGCTGCTTTTATACTACTCGACAATAATACTAGAAGGTTCTATCTGAGTCATGGATGATCAGCCTTCGGGCGGATCTACGAGCTACGAAGGTGCTCGAACCTTCCAACATTTAGCAGAGGCACTACTTGCGAAACCGACGCTTGTTAAAGCACAGTTCAAGGAGGTGCCTTTCGAGGAAATGACCTGGTTATCCGACGCGGAGCGGCAGCGGCGAAAACAGCACTTCAATCCTGAGCGAGAGTATGCAGTGTATAGTGCACCACCTCACGCTGCTCCAAGTCGAGGTCAGTCTCTAGATACTGGTATATTTAATATATCTCATTCATTGCGTTAGATTCGGATTCCAGCATTGACAACATGATTCGCGATTCACTTGATGCGAAACGTGGCACAGTTCCGCCGCTCTCACAACATGACTACAGTGACGAGAACGATTCAGATGTTAATAAAGAAGGTCCACAAGATGTGGCTTCCCCCGTCTCAATGGATCCACCTCCAACCTCTTCACCGCCACGCGTACATATCCCATTTCAATGTCGTTGCGGAGAGGATGAAGATGGAAACCGACAGGTTGTGAAGCAGGATGCCATTCAGTGCTCCTCTTGTCACCGTCATTCTCATGTTGCTTGTCAGCGTAAAGGAGATGCGGTGATGGTTGGACGGTGGTTCTGCCATTTATGTCTTGCTGCTCCGGACTCGGATAAGCCTACTCGAGGTTCGAAACGCCTGTATGTATCAATAAATCTCTTCACGATTCAACGCAGAACTAAACTGTACCTTAGGCGTTCCTCCACTGAGCTTCTCAAGCACCTTCCTAGCCGGCTAAGGTACAGCACTGTTACAAAACCAGTAGTCAAGATTTGAACTCATGCATTTTGAATAGTCGTGGCCTTTCCGTACTCATCAAAGATGGTCTCTTCCACTATCCAGCAAGGCTCGTCCATCCGCGCAAGGAGAAGAATGAACGCACATTTTGGACGGTCAAGTTCTGGCGACTAAACCAGCCCGACCACAGTCACGGTGCGCAGCATATACCTGGAAGCTATTCGGAAGTAAGAGTACATGATCTTGTTGATGCATTATGGGGTGATTGGAAGAACCGACGGAGAATTCGTGTAAGTTGATGATTTTGACTATGAACGCCTCCACCTTATCCACCGTTAAATAGCTCGGTAAATGGACCACGACACAGAAACTCAGTCAAGATGAAGAAGCCGCAAGAGAACACTTGGAAAATCCTAAGATTTCCACTCCGTACAACTCGGAAGTTGCTCGAATCATGACACCTCATCAGGAGCGACTTCGAGACCTCGTATTCAATGAACATGCTCTCAACCCGGACGTGTACCCAGTGTTAAAATGGAAGGCGGAGAATCATCATACATTTGGGAAAGGAGTCGTTCTGGGAGTTGTTCCATTCGATGGCGGTCTTCCTGCGACGACACGTTCGCGTCTCATCAACTGGATGTATAATGTCATCCCTGATATCAAGACAGTACCACCAACCTGGATCGTATCTGGACCCTTACAGGACGCCTTCATGCTTTGGATCGCGCATCGAGATAAACGCGAGTTCTTAAATCTGCCCGATTGTCCTCGTGATCGCATCGAACAGTATGTATACCAGAAGGCATGGCAAGCGTTGTGGAATACACAGGTCGTACAGAGGATGGACGGGAGGTGCCAATTCCTGTAGACGTTGATCGAGAATCGCTGGCTGTCTTGGAAGACCGGATGTTTGATAACTCTGAAGAGGCTGGACGTTCCGGGAACTGGCAATGGGGACTGGATGTCGGTATTCATCAAGAGAATTGGATTCCATACTTGGAGCGAACACCGGCCTACAACCACAATCGTAACGATGAGGAAGAATGTCAGGTATGTCCTAAGGAATTTACCGAGTTATTCCTATAGTAATGACAATAACATAGCCTGGCGAAGAATTTAAGAACGATGAATACACAGTAGAGTGGAAGCGCAAGGAGGAGGAGGCTCGGCGTGCAAAGGATCAACAGCCGAAGAAAGAACGACCCCGTGCAAAACCACTGAATCATGCAGCGCAAGGCAAGACTGGCCCGATTGTACCATAGGCAGTTCAACCGTCATTGACGACAGTCAACGACACCGGCCACATACCGAGAACCTCATCACAGGTTCGGATTACTAGCAGATACTTTATGCCGGTTGGGTGCCTCAAGCAATTGCGCGGGAGCTACCAGCATGCATAAGGTGTGGCTAGAAGGAGGACAGTGTTTTTAGCGGTGTGTGGGTTGAGACCGCGTCGGAATGGGCGAGGACGATGGGAGGATGACTGAAAAAATGACGGCGGCACTGTCTCACGGGTTAGGCTAGCGCTGAGGAGTCTATGGAGATAGCACTTGATAAAATACATATCCTTTGGTCCAGGATGCGTTCAGACAGAGAGACCACCATTGTGCCAAGGCTGTTCCCAATCCAATGTCTTGAAGCTGCCCTAAAAATGCAGTCGCCTCGTCCTGAGGGCTACCCCAGGCAGTGGAGAGGGTATCGCCACGGATATATGAACAGCAGTGTAGCCTTGTAGAGCGCAGATAAGAAAAGAACAATAGTCCTGGTCAGCCTTGATGGTGGGAGGAAGAGAACCCGATCAACGCAGATCGTATTACGGCCGCTTGAGCCAAGTTGGACATGTCGCGGTGAGCCCGAATATGGGCCCGCGTTACGCTGGTCTCAAGTCCATGGCTATAGAGTGTTGCGTCCATTTACATCCATCTCAAGTCCAGTTCAAGTCCATTTGCATGGACTAACCCTAACCCTACATCTGTGGTTGCGTCCATCTGCGTCCATTTGCGTCCATCTGAGTAAGCGCTTGCGTCCATCCGAGTAGGTGCTTGCGTCCATCTATAGAGCTACTTGCGTCCATAAGCAGTTAAGGTTGTGTTTATGTGTATCAAGAGCTGCGTCCATTACTGTACACAGTTCTGATTCTTGCCAGAAGTGTTGCGTCCATCTGCTGAGCTTAAGGTGTGACGCAGTGTGACGGAGGACCGTATATGCAGACAGTGCCAGTAAGAATTGTATTACCGTGTGTGCGGCAACTGCAGACACATTGAATAGTGAATAGCGAGGACTATAAGATTTTCCTGCTATCAAAACAACTGGTACTGCAATCCGATAGGTGAGAGCTACAAGTTGAGACCACTTCTCAGCCTTACCCTGATCATATGTCTTGGGTCAACAGAGAGAGAAGTATACAGTGCCATGAGCACAGCGACGTACAGAAAGACAAATTCGTTGAAACCAAGGGCTGCAGGATTTCCTGATCCCAAAACCACTCATCCTATAATCAGATAGGCAAGAGCTACAAGTTGAGATGATTTTCAAGCCTTGCCCTGATCATCATCCAACCACCCGCTAGCATTCAAACAGCTAAGGCGAGGCAACAGCCACTAGACATTCATTCCCAGGCCGGAGATTTTGTTGCCTTCGGCCGATTCACCAGTGCATGCCATACTTCTCTGCATCGCACGGCAGGAGCCTTTCCTTGAGACACGCAGTTCTTGCGCAATTCTTCAGCGAGAATCCGATTCCGACAACCAGTACATGCAGTCTAAGTCTCACCGTAACGTCATTTCTGACGCACATCGGCCTGCAAAGTTCGTTCATTTGCAAGGCGATGTGCGTCAGCGATAATAATACACACTTGTTGTGATCGATTCCAGGTTGACTGTAGTCTACGAAACGAAATCTGATCGGTTGAGTACAAGAGGCGGAGAGCGACTATAGGAAAAAGGACGGAAGTCCCGCCGTGTTCAGGACGACATGCCATCAGCCGCCATGAGAAAGCCTATGGTACCAAGGAAGCCACGAAGGGGAGCAGCAGTCGAGACCGTGCCCCTAGGCTAGGGTCAACCGACTTGCGTCCATGCTTCCCAGTGGCGTCAATCCACGTCTATCTGTGTCCACTCTCAAGTCCATATGCGTCAGGTGTTTTGTATCCTCGCGTCCAACTGAAATCCATTTGCGTAGAGTTGAGTCATGGACGCAACCCATGGACTTCAAAAAACCTATGCCCCACACATTCTCCACACACGAGCATTCGGTTCGGTTTCTTGGTTGATGGGATCTGGCGCATACTTGGCCTCGTAGTCGAGGGGATCAAGGACTGGCAGACTTGATCAGCAAGGGATCATGCAGCATCAGAACGAACTCACGCCTGGTCGCGGCCGTGGGCGGGAGACGGGCATCGGTCGATAAACCGAAAGGCTTCCTCTTCCTGTGGCGACGGACGACCCTCGACAGCAGCCATGACAGACCACAACGGAACACATAACGGCGACGTCCTGGAAACCTTGGCCAAAGACACGGAGCTCGGTAATGAACGCCGTAGACATGGAGATAAAAGTGGGAACGAGAGCGTTAATAGAAGATGACGCTGTCAGGAAATGCGACCTGGAGGAAGTAAGGACGTTCGTAGGGATAGATGAGTGTTTCTGTCAACAAGGTTTCGATGGCGGTGCACCTGTAAAGAAACCCGTCCACTGCCTGCTTGAGCCGTAACACTGGAGATATCGTCGAAGTCGTCTTCTGCCATATCGGCCTATGCTTGAAGCTGGTTTGGAGAACTGGGGGGGAGGTATCCATATATGCGCCCGGAAAGTCGAGAAGCGCATTGAGAGCTTGAACATGCTCAGAATCCTGCGAGCTTCACACGTCAATTCAAGCAAATCGAACGAAATGATCACAAGAACTTACGAATTGCTCCCCACGAAAAAATGACATTGGTAGATACCTCGGTATGATGCGAAAACGTTATCGACAATGTCCTTCGCCACGCTCTGCGCGTCAACTGATACATTTCCAACTGTAAAAAGGAAGCCGGTGATGGAGAAAGTATTCGATCTCGCAAATTGCACGATTTCGCAGACTCTCCTTCGATTGCACGAGTAAAGGGTGCTAGGTAATATAAGCACGAGTTGTCAAGGTTGACGCACACTAGGACGACTACTTCAGATGGGAGGTATCTATAGTCGCTCCTGCAAGAAGTCCGGCTGGCTAAGGGCGCATCGATTTGGTCTTGCAGACTGTCCGTCTTTGAGCTCGCTGATAACCGCTACCGCCTTGACAGAGCTGGCAGCCAGCGATCCCTCAAGCTCCAAGAGTCCTCCTTGGGGGGATAATTTCTCCAAGATTATTTGAATTTTGCAAAAAGGTATGGTACTGGCTTTCCTTGAACTACTGGAAGGAAAACATAAGGCCACTAACAAAGATCAACGCGCACGAGGAGCATGGCGTACCGTATAACGTTGACACGCGCGGTGTCTGACATCGAAGGCGCGTAGAACTCGACACGCTGTACTCAATATGCATCCATGACAACAATTGACTGGTCGAGCGAAGGTCCGGACAATAAGACATCGAGAAGGCCTGGAGAGAGCGAGTATTCAGTCAGAAGTACACGAGACGGGAAAAGAAAACGCATATCTTACTTGTTAGGTCGTCGTCAAGCCTGCTGCAGTGTGCCATAGGTGTGAAGACATACCTAGCATCGATAGATAGGCGGAGCAGCGTTGCGCATGATGGTCGAAAGCAAGGTTGGCGGCACAGCCACTCTTCTAATTGCGTTACGCGACCATCAACTTTCAGACGCTCCCTCGCCATCCAACCCCCGACGACAAGCGGACGTACATATTGGCGAGCGACGTGCATTTCAGGACGACTGGTAGGGATCGGACATTCTTGGAGCGCGTCATTCCGGAAGTTCATCTTCTTATCATTTGAATTGTAATTCTCTGCTGCCTCAAATGGAACCAGTTTAAATCCTGGAAAAAGGTTCGCCGATCGAATATACGAGGTATACCCTCGAAAGGTCGGGAAAGTGGCAGGAAGAGTCAACACGATTTACCAGCCTGTTCTCAGTACCGCAAGCTTCATGTCGCCTTTCCTTTGGATACGTCGGTTTCGATTAACTAAATCTCAAATCTTCCAGCACAAGATAACAAATCATCTTCATCTCCGTACTCATCACTGTCACGAACCGATTCGTCGTGCTTACTCAGGCTTCTCATGTACGTTCTTCTTTCCTGCTCTCCTTGTCCATTCTTGAAGTAGCGTATCTTGTCTCAGTTGCTCTCGTGAACTTGTCGGCGCTCTGCATGGTGGATATTCCCACATTCCGAACATTGATAGCCAGCGACATTTGGTGGCGTGAGCCACATCGGTCAGCTGAATGAATATGTGACTGTGTGTACCATATTATTCGTCCAACACTCATCTTGAACTGTTTATTTTGAAGTGTCCAACCACAAGACTTAGCCTTGTGTCTGTGAGCTCGCTACTCGCTTAGACCGCCCTGGAATCACCTGACCGAGTTTGGTCAACAATGGCAGGCGAATAACGTGATAGCTCTCTCCCTTGATTTTTACCATCACACGTCTCTGGTCATTCGAACGGTACGCTCTTTTCACTCCCACAATCTCCTGAGAGGGCTCATTCTTTCTCAGATAAACTTCACTTCCCGAAGATCACATCGACTAGTAGGGTGTACATTGCGCGAGCGCAATCAGTCCGGGGCACCCTTTAAGTGCCGAGGTCAGAAATCGGGAACTCAGTCAAATCAATGTGCATATGTTACTCATCGCCTACGCTACACAGGACTTCAGACCATATTCAGTCCGCAATTTTGAGTAGGCGCGGAAAGCACAACTGTGCAGTCCGCATACCATGCGCAAAAGTTTAGATTCACAGCTCGGGTTTCTGGGGAGACGGCATGTCGTGAAGGCTGGCAAAACAGTGCTGGACTAAGAACGAGGCCTCCGTTGAACGAACAATAGACTCGAATTGAGCACGAGAGGAACGTGAGTCGGTGCTTGAATAGATCCAACGTCGAATGCTAAGGTCAATCAGAGATGAACGAGGACAAGACAACGAGAGGACATACAGATGGTAAGAAGGTTAAGGAAGAAGACGAGAGGCTGTGGCATATCAAGTCGAATGCGGGTTCCAGTTGTCTATGAAAAGCGTGTTCAATCAACAAAACACTTCGAGCCAAGAAAACAAACGTACTGTGACCTTGAGAATCGCGCTAGTCATTCGTCGGGAGCGCGTCGCCTAAATCCGCTAAGTCGAACCTCCGCAGGCATCAAGTCCAGGCCAGGTTGAAGGAGACAGCGGGTATCAAAACGCCGTGAGCGGCCAGAAGAGTTCAACAACAAAAGAAGGCCCCAAGAACTTGCTCGTTAACGAAGGGGCTGTAAGGGTACTAGTCGCTGTACCAGCGAGCACGAGCAGAACCATGAGTAGCGCCGGCTGTGCGCCAGTGAGTCTCTGGTCTCCAAGGGTCAACCAAGCAGAAAATGAGGGTGCGAATTGGGAGAAACGCCGCCAGAGAAGTACGCTGTCGTGAACGAGGGCCTGTCTCCTCTGAGCATGTTCCTCCCCAAGCCCAGGAGCCATCCGGTCTCCCGTCCCAGCGATCTTCACCATGATTCTCTTTGCCTTGCTCGTCGACGTGTCCATGATTCCAATGTCGGCAAAGAGACGAGTATCCAATTAACGGTGAGTTCCCGAGATCAAGGTATCGGTCGGTGGTGCGTTGTGTTTGGGAAAACCGAGCCTGATCTCGATGGTGTTGTGGTAGGCGCGGTGCTATCGTTGTGGATGCCGTTGAAACGCCGTCAGTATTGTGCATGCTGTTAAAAGTAAACGAGATAGAGTGAAAATTAAAAAAAACGCAGGTTGAGGCCGTTGCCTATCAGTAGATAGCTTAACGTCGAGCACCACCCCTATTCTTCTGAGTCCTGTATTGTCGTTGAAGTTTTGCGGCCTCGTTGGAGGGCTTACGCGTCCTGCGGTGCCGCCGGGGCTCTTCAAGCTCGCGAGTTCATTCCAGCAATATCGGAAAAGAGATCTGGATCAAAGCAAAATGACGACGTGTCGGTCTTTAACACTGGACGCAGACGGTTGCGGCCACATGGTGCGTGGTGGTGGTAAGAGATCGAGGACAAAACATTGTTTCGGTCACTAATCGGGTGATCGGTCCGATACCCGAATGATAAACGGAACGTATTTAACGTCGATGATGGTGCCTTTGTTTTAATCTTATCTTATCTTATCCAATAATTTTCAAAACTATTTTGTGTTTTCTGAGCAGCGACTAATTTATATCGCGTCAAACACGTCTTTAGACGCGTGTATTGACGCGAATCACTATTAGACTTCGTACAATGGCGTTTGCCGACGAATAGTCCCGAAACCCTAACCAGATGAGACGTCTTCGTTAACTGCTGTGATCTTATTCGTCAAATGTCTTTTCCTCCTCGTCCTTCGTTTTGGAGACAGAAGTTTCGGCAAACGGTAAGTTTGTCTCTTTTCCAAAGCCATAATTAGACTCCTTTGTTCGCAGTTTGATCCTCGCAACATGTACGCCCGCTTCCAAAGCGCCGGCGGAAGTAAAGACGTTGAGCGCGGTCGGTTTGCAATGGATCATGTCCAGTACGTCCTTGTATTGTCATTTCTCGACTTGCTTAACATGGTTTAGAATCTTGAAGCCTGTTTTGACCAGCAAGAGTCACATCGTCCGCCACATTCCATTTCCAAATCATTCATCCTTCATCCACGCCGACACAAGCTCGTCTTGCATCTTCTGTCGCGCAAACGACAACGCGCCGTTCGTCGTCGAGACCGAATACGTTATCGAGCCGGCCGTTCAACGCCAAGTCGTCCTTAAGAAGGTAAGCTTATTGAATCCATCTCGAATTTTACCGACCATTTTAGTTCTAAACCGTTTGTTCTGTCTCGTCGAGGCTAATGCCAATGTTGTAATGCTATTTACTTGCTACATCTATTGTTGTATCTACACTAGTCGTCGCGCCGTCATTGTCTATTAATCTACACCCAACTCGCTACTATACTTTTGCTGTATATTCTATTGTTCTCGTCGCGGCTTTCTCAAGAGGTATATCTCTTCCAATGCACATATCACGGTCCGACGATAGGCTGTCCTTCCAAGTTTCATTCCGTTCCCACTTTCAAACTGACTCGTGTGACCTCGCCCGCGAAGACACTCAGTTGCCGAAGCATCTGGATGACGGTCATATTCAGATTCACTATTTCGCCGGGATGTAGAAGCGATGAAAGGATGGATTGATTCAAGACGAGAGGACGAGATATCCTGCGTTCAGGTACAACATTGCCGTCCAATTCAGACCTTTTTTCCCGATGATTTGTCGCAGTCAAGATGAAAAGCAGTTCCGTCGTCTTCCTACTCCTCGTCCGCTATTCCTTGAGTATGCTCCAAATCAACGGTTGTGACCGCGTTCTCCCTCTGGTTCGGTGCACCAGCGAATCACAAAGACTCCGATACAGTAGAGCACATACGAGGCAGCAAAGGCATTGTCCACGTTTTCGTCGCTCGTTGCTTGGGTGCCGCAATAGTCGTGGCGTGTTTAGGCGGGTGATTTGCTTTTCCTCCGGGAATATTGGAGTGTCTGAGGAGGCTTTACGCTCCCGCCACGACGCGCACGCGTTTCAGCAGATCGGAATAACGTATCATGACGGATTTAGCAGCGCTAGGGAGGGAGAGATGGCGCTGGTGGTGGTAGAAAAGAAGCACGCCCACATCATGTACTCCCGTCTTTGTATTCGAACCCAGTGCAGCCCTAGCAGTTAACCCCTTCACAACACACTTTAAATTCTCCCTCTGATACGCTCGCAGAAGAATTAGCCTCATCACCGACATCTCTGCATCCTCCAAAAAGCGGGAACATCACAGCGCAGTTTGTATGACTTCACTGAGTAGCGTGTACAGCGCCGAGCATCTGCTGAGCTTGAGAGCGACATAAACGTGAGAGCCGTCGACGTGTGGTGTACACCGGATGCGGGCTTGATGCAGCGTTGGGTTGTGGATGGGCGTGGGGGGATGAGCAAGACCGCTCTATCGCGCGGCCGTATCGAGGGGACAAGCAGTCGTAACAATGGATGGAGATCCTGGAGAGACTCGGGCGCCGACATACGTTAGAAGGACGGGACTTCAAGCCGCCTTTTTTATGTTCCGGAACTTGTATTCGTATCGGGAACTCATCGATCTCGGCGGTAACCTTAAACGAGTCGAAATGGTCTTAGCAGTAGAGGAAAGGATGCTCATAGCTTACTAGGACGAGGCGAAGATGATGGGAATAGAACTTTCTGACGTAGATTTAGTTCTGTTTTAGTTTCGTGAGCTGGAAATCCGCGAAAGAAATTAGAACTGCGTACTTACTCTTTCGACACGGTGAGTTTCCAGTACGATACACCCTGGCCATGTCGAGTAGTAAGTTGTGAAGGTAGTGCGTCAGACGATCCTCCACTGTCGGGTGAGCGTGAATGTTACGTGCGGGTTGGGGCTGTGACATAGCCAGACAAGTTCGACATAACCGACTGAATACGAGGCCGCCGCCGACTATTGCTCATACCCGTGGTCGGCTCCGCCGTTGGCGTCGTAGTCCGCGTGCGACTCCGATTGTAAACAGGAGAGGTACGTCCTTAATTACGGCGCCTGTTGTTGTTGGGGGTGATCCAGGCGTTCCCGGGCCATCCGGTGCGCTCAGTTGAGTTTTGCTGCTGCTGGTGAATAGCAATGTTGGTAGTCGGCGACATTCCTTCAACGCCAGGACGAACAGCTTCGTTAGACCTGTTAAACTCTCCGGAACCTTCACAGGTCCCAGATCGATGGAACCGTTAGCATATGCTCGACAGCATATCGCCTTTCGTATCTTCCCGTTGACGTTTGATTCTGAGGGCGTTTTCCTGAGTTTACCGTCTCCAGCAATAGGACCATACGGCTTACCCGTAGCGCTCGTAGGCGAGCTAACAGGCGCAGGCATCTTTCCTCTTGCTTTCTTGCGTTCGGCCTCTTCCTGTTCGTCTCGTAGCCGTTTCTTCTCTTCTTCCTGTTGTCGTTGCTATAGGGTCTGTTGGGATCAAGTACGGGAAGTAGGAAAAATGGGACTTGATGAAGCACGTTATTGAGCCCATGTTCTTGCGGGCCGCGATAGGTGGACGTTCCATATGCTCCGCGTCTGCGGCTTTCGCGAGCTGTATGCCAATCTCGCCGCGATGACTTGCGTTGGTCTGACAGGATTTAGATCAGTTTACGCGAGTAGTCTGCATGTTTACCTTCTTTCCACACTTTCTTCTCAATCAATTGCCGTAGATTTGATATTGGCCCTCATCGACAAACGAGAAGGCTTGGGCAGACAGGTGTAAGCAAGCCAGGAGAGCGGTCGATGCCCATCGTTAAAGACATAGTCGTGAATCGGAGTCGGATGCCTCACCGAAGTCTAAACGTTAACCAAAGTCTAATGGGAAACATCGGGTGATGATTCCGGTACAGGTAGTCGTGGAAATAGAGAAAAACATCAACGTCGTGCTGAGACTCCAGTCGAACAAAAGCCCGTAGTCGTTGAATCGGAGAAGACCTAGACTCTGAGACCCGTAGGTGAGGAAGATACTCTAGTTGTGGACTCGGCGCCGGAAGAACAGCCAGCGCCACGGTCTGAGTTGGCGTCCGTCACTCGCCCGACGTCGACTCAGCACCGGATGAATAGTCAGCGCCACCCCCTGAGCGGGCACCGGTTAAAGGCAAAGCGCGTTCGACGCGTACATCCATTCCTCATTCTACAAACCCGTTCGTTGATGTAACGGAGCAGAACTGACAGTCGGCGGTGGCATTCGGGTTGAAAACGACACCGTAACCAACGTTGGCCATGTGGGTTGCCATGTAAGCGCCGCACGTTTGACCGCTAGGTGGATCGAATGTAGATACTTCGATTGAAGAGCACGTAGCGGCGGTGTTGGCTAAACCGGTGGAAAGCATAGCGTCCACGAGATACGTGAACGGCGAGATCCGGTACATGAAGATCCAGAAGCGAGGGAACGTACTGGGTCCGGCGAGGACACTGCACAATTGTTAGGACGCCAGCAACAAAGGACCATGAAGAACATACCCGCAGAACACCAAGCACAGAGAGAACAACAAGTTGGCCAGATTACCTCTGATCAAAAGGAACATAAGACCGCTCCGCTCCGTCACCGGGTCCGTGGCCTCACCGTTGCGGTGAAGGCCAATGGGGTAGGACCAGCAAAGGAAGATGAGGACACCCATGAGAGCGTTCCACGGCAATTCAGCGGTGATGTTAGCGAGCATGAACGCTTGCCAAGAGTATGTCTTTGATGGACGCTCGCGAACCTCGTACAGGGCGCGTTGCGTGACGAAATGAGGCATGATCTGATTGACAAGGTTACCAAAGATGGTGAGCAGCATGAAGATGGAGAACATCTGGTTCTGAAGGCCCTGGAGAGTATTGTTCGCATCAAAGAAGGAGAAGCCAATGAAGAGACCCTATGAACATATAAGACAAATGTAAACTGGCGGAACATGAAAAGTAACATACCGTCAGCACCGAAAGAGCCGTCTTGGAGTAGATGTAGGAAGGCGTGCGCCAGTACTGCTGGAAGACACGATATGTGCAGGCGTGATGACTGTAGCAGCAAATGGCCGCTTGCCCTCCTTGTCTTCCTTGCCAGTCTCGACGATAGGCTTAGCATTTTCTCGCTTGTGCCGCAGCTCTTCCTTGATCGCCACCAATTCCTTGCTCTCGGTCCAAGCAGCCGCGTAGTCCCTGTTGGCCACGGCACCAGGAGTAGCACCGATAACTTGAAGCATCCACACAGCGGGGTTAGCTTCCGGTGGGCACTTCGGAGCGCCTTTGCTCTCAAAGTACTCGATATGTGTCTTTGAGTTTTCGCCAATGTCGCCATAGTAGACAGTCTGACCTCCACGGGCGAGGAACAGAAGGCGATCGAAGGACTGGAAGAGAAGTGCCGATGGCTGATGGATAGTGCAAAGAATAGCTTGTCCATTGGCGGCGAGCTTGAGGAGAAGTGTGCAGATAGACCAAGCAGTTTGACTGAATGGCCGTCAGTGAATAGCCTTGCCAGAGATCAAATATGCTATACCTGTCAAGACCGAATGTGGGTTCGTCCAAGAAGAGGAGCAGTTGAGGCTTAGCAGCAAGTTCGACACCGATTGTCAGGCGTTTGCGCTGTTCAACGTTGAGACCTATAAACTTGATTAATATTGCGCGACGATACGTGAAACGATGATTTACCTTCTCCAGGTACACCGACGACGGCATCAGCATAAGCGTCCATCTCCAACAAGCGAATAACCTTATTGACATAGGCAACCTTCTCCTCATCCGGGACGCTCTTTAGCTGTCTGAGGCGTGCGTTGAATTCGAGCGGCTCACGGACAGTAGAAGTCTGAAGGTGGAGATCCTGCTGCTGCACATAACCCGTCTTGCGCTGGAAAGACTCGTTCCGCTGGTGACCGTCGACAAGCATGGATCCTGTAACGACACCCATAGTGACACGAGAGGCCAACACATCGAGAAGCGTAGTCTTGCCGGCACCGGAGGCACCCTGAAAAGAACTTCAGTGTCGATAGGGAGAGGACGCGAATAAACCCACCATCAGTGCGGTCAAGGTCCCAGGTTCAACCCATCCGTTAACATTGTCCAACAACCGTCTAGGTTCGCCCTTGATCTTGATATCGTAACAAACATCCTCCAAATGGAATATCGCAGTCTGTTTCTGGATCTTGGCAGCGGCTTCGTCCTGTGCTTTGGTGGGGTTGTCCAGATCACGTTTGGTAGTCTGAGATTCCTCATCATCGGCGGACTTCTTGAGAGCGAGAGGAATATGTCCGCGACGGAAGACCAGGACTTCGCCCTTGGACTTGCCGGCGGTGATGTACTCGGTGGCGGACATGTAAACTGCGCAGAAGAAGAGGATGAAAGCAATGAGGACACCCAAATTCCTGTCGAAAGATTATCAGACTGCTGGATCAAAAGGAGGAGAGCAAATTAACAGACCTCCACATATGCGACCGAGTGTAGGAATAGGTCTCGCTGAGATAGAGCGTGCCCTGAACGACGCTACTGCCTACTTGCGCGCCAGTGGTCGAGCAAACGCGGTTGATAGGATCGATGTTCTCGTATCCAGGACCCATTGGTACATACGCAGAGCAAGGGTACTCTTGTCCATCGAACTCGTTGACCTTCAAACTCTCGAACGCATACCCAATCGGATCGATGTAGTTGAGCCACCTGAACCACACCACCATGCCGCTCGTGGGAATTGTAAATCCAGTATAGATGACGAGCGCGAGGATGATGATAGCGGCGGGGGCCATGCACCGATCGTCCGGAAGATCATCGACATGGCGAGCGTGCAGAAGAACGAGAAGAGCAGGAAGGTGAAGCATGCAAATGTCGTCCGGCGAAGGTTGGTCATGAAGTACAGGATCAAGTTGAAACCGATGGCATTAAGAATCTTGGCGGGTAGATCGCAAATCGTGGACGAGACAGCTTCAGAGGACGGGTGGTAGAACGCCATGCGGGAGTACTTTTCGACGATAGGCCGTAGTTCGTACAAGGTCATGATCTAGTAGAAGATCAACGATACGTAGAAGCAAGACAAGGGAATTTCGCACCTCAAGAACACTACTGAACGCGATCATCAAGACGGCATTCGGTTCGTTTAGTTTGAAGGACGCCATCGCGGTTCTCGCAAGATATTCCAATCTTGCCTTTACACCCTTTTTCACTCTATTCCAAATCGCTTCCACTTTCTCCAAGTAAGCCTCCCATTGCTCATTAACGGGCATAAATCCACTTCTCATCGTGAGCATCTCAGCAAAGGTCACAGGGTGCGGGCAGCTTGACGAGAAACCCGGTAGGACGTTTTTGTACACCTGGTGAGTCACGTAGACCTCCGAGGCGCAATAACTAAGGTAGTCGGTGATGCCAGCGAGAATTTCTTCTTGGGGTGCAGGTCATGAAGTCAGCTCGGATGTTCTTGGAGATGTCGATGTTGCAATAGGGTTAGGCGACGACGACAAGGGAATTCATGGCAGTCAGATCTTCCCAACTCTTTTGATCGACTTCGTCACCTTCCTCACCGCTACTGGGAGGCGGCCCAGGAGTGAAGGCATCAGACTCGAGGGATGTCTGTAAGAGAGGTAATGATTGTTGGAGATCCTGCCACTCGTGAGCTGAGCGCGTTTCTCTTCAACAGCAGGTGTACCGTCCTGTGCCTCTTTATGCATATCATTCGACTGCTCTTTAACGTCCTGATGCATGGTGACTATCGCCTCCACAATCTCCTCCCGCCGCAGTTTGTCCTCCTCTGTAGTATAGCTTGAACGCGGATGTAGATAGGAAAGGGGGTCGTTCCGTCATGGGGTCGCGAGATCTGCCCAAGGCGAAAGGAGTGGTAACGCGCTCGGCGTTGGGAGGAACCCGCTTCTCCACTCGGATAGTTGGGAACAAGTTCAATATGATTAGGCTCTCCCAGAATCTGACCGGCCTCCTGTGACGCGAATATGGTGACGTTGGACAAGGACAGTCCGCAAAATGCGCCATGTCCGGAGAGGTAGAGGAGGGGTCTAAGATCTACGGCGATATCCAGCCAAGACTGAAGGCAAGTTGTTAGTTCTTCGAGTTTACAACGACGACACAGAACGGAAACGTACCTCAAGAATGATAGTGTCGTTTAGAGCCAAAGTTGATGGTAAGACTTGATGTCAGGGATCAACGATGAATGAACATTAGATGTCTAGAGGTCCACGAAGGATTGAAAGCGTTGAAGAAGGATAAGACCGACATCTACGTCTGGTAAGGGATCTTTTCGAAAGGCTGTTGGGAGGTAAGCAGCGGATACGGCCGACGAGATGATCACGGACCGTAGGTACCGTTTGAGCACAAGCTGTCGGTCGAGACAGACTTCTACATCGCTCAAAGCGTGAGAGCAAGGCAGATTTATATCATATTAGTCGTCTCAAATGTACCTATTAATTACTATTCTGTGTAATCCAAGAAAATACGTAGGGAATATAAGCGTCTTTGTCGACCAATCAAGTTCTTGTGATATGTTAGCCAGTGTGTATCTAATGTCGTCTTTTCACCCCAATCGGAACGTGCCATTACATTGTAGGCTCTTTGGCGCGCTGCGGCTTGCAGAAACTCTTCCAACTGACTCCACGGCATTTCAAAAGCTAGCGTATTTAGCCACCGCGCTCTGATACACTGCGCAGAGTGACACGACTTGAGTATGTCGAGTGTATACTCAAGCCATGTAGGCCCTCCACGCAGGAATAGATGTGTCAGGTTATGGTGGTTACTCAAGTCCGGCGCGATGTTGATATCTGTCACTGGGAGATTGTTAGAAGCAGTTACTGTGGAGCGACCGACACTTACGATTGTCGATGCAATACAAAGCCAGCCTTTCCAGAGTTTTCGTGGTGTCTTTCAAGATATCGGCCAGGGCGACAATATCCTCGCTGTGGATGGAGATGTTTAAGATGGAGAGGGAAGAGCAGGCGATGCGAAGATGGTGGAAAAGGTTGCTATCTGAGAAAAGTTTCAAGGAGTGACTTTTCGTAACAAATGTCAGAGATTGAAGTCGGCATGTTATGGGACCTCCGGACAGCGTAGGAATAAAGTAGGCATGATGGGGAAGGGAGTATTGAAGAGTTAAAGACTTCAGGTCGGAGCCTTTGAACAAAATCTCTAAAAGAATCTGCGTGCTAAACCGCAAACCCCCCAACACTAGCGTGTGTAACGATTTTCCATAAAGACACTCCCGAATCACTTCGAGCGACGTTACTTCGCACCAAGTATGGGAGATCGTCAAGGCACGGCATAGGAGGGGGACAAAAGGATATAGAGAGAAGAACGCAGGTGTGGGAGAGGATCCGGCGGTGAAATGGGTCATTACGTGGGCCAGTTGTCGACGTTCCGTCAAGCGGAAATGTTCGAATAATATATCCAAGCCGCACACTGCGAAAGCTTTGCATGTGAGGCGTGCAATAGGCCAGGCATCATTGGTGACGGAAGCCCATCGTAGTATGCGGATGAGCACTTCGGCTGGCAGCTCGAGGATACTTCGTTCCATGGGTTGGGGGGGTGAATTCAAGGACGATTCCTCCTAAGACACGTTCAAAATGATTCTTTATAGGGCTTTCGTGACATGGCTTCACCTTTCGATAGGAGGATGTCAAAATTCATAGTACCCGCCGCAGTTTTAAAACGGAATGTGCATTGGGTGACTGGATCGACTGGTTTTGATGTGCTTGTCCACCATTCGACATGAAGGGTGTTGACACAATGCGAAAAGCTGACTAAGCATGTCGTTCCAGATGATGAGATGTCACGCTGATGCACATTCGGGTTTGATGCCGATGTCGGGACTTTTAACCTGTCCTTTTGATCAGCATTCTGCTGAACCAACTTTGCATCAAGCTTTTACCTACTATGAAACCAATATGAATAGTTGAGGCAGGATCGGTGAACATTGGATTCAACGGTATGTGGTCAACATCAGCACCCTTGGCTGAAACCTGGTACGGTTTTCACATCATTGTTGTCGCTGCTGACCTCAACCCATTTGAGACATCATTTCAGTAACTTGGCAGATATGTTCTCATTCGTAGGCTTGGTTGCGCATGTGTCTGGGAAAGCGGTAGCTTTTTTTCCATAGTGTTTTTTTGATGCACCCACCGTACTCGGCCACATTGCCAGCCTGACATTATTTGGGTTGACTGCTGCCACCACTCACAGTGCGCTACTGCTAAAGTGGGCTGCAAGGAACATCATACATTGGCATGCCCTTGCAGTTACTATTACTCTTAGGCCCTGTATTGCACTCCATCCATCTTCCGCACCATTGTCCATCAGAGCTGAATTTCAGGCCATATCCATTGTCATGTCAACACGCTCAGATTAGCTACATAATGAAGACTGACTCTTGTTATTGGGTTTGGGTACTGTAGTGTTTCGACCATAGGTTCGCGGCTTGTGACCCGATATGCTACAAACTTACAGCGAATAGATTCGTAACCAGACACGACAGCAGGAAGTACCTGATTTGGACTGTCTAAGTTGAGTTGAGTTGCGTATTTAACCCTGTGAGTGTAAGTTGATTCATGAGTACTCTCTGTATTCTCTGGACTCATAGTGGTCTCTACTTTGTATACTCAAAATATGTGGTTCAGCTTATTTAACGGCATGATGGCTGCTCACCTGTTTAGAGAGGTTCTTCCCAAATAGGCCGCAGGAGTAGCCTACAAGGGTGTGGTAAATATGAAGGCGGCTTTAGATATGTGCTAGGCGGTGGTGGTGAGTTGCAAATACTTATTCTTGTAAAATATATACTAAATAATATAACCAACCTTCTTGTAATATATTTAAATCATGTCGTTGCTCATTCCACTGTCCGTTATTTCGAGCATTTCCACTAAGTATTCCATCATAAGACCATATCTTATTATGATTATCAATGAACCGTGATACAAAATGACCGACAGCGCCTTCAATATAATAAATAAGCCCTTTCAAATTGTATTTTAAATTATTAGAGGTTAATAATTCTCTTTCAATTTTGATATTTTTATTTAGTTTTGTATTAATAAAGAAAATAGATGTTTCCCGTTGAAATTGATAAGTATAAGCACGTGAAGCTCCACATTGTCTACAAGCAATAGGTAGAGATACGGGCATATCATTTAATGTCCATTCCGTTAGGCTTTGAATATTTCTATCCAAATATATACATACAGCATCATGATTTTGATTTCGTCTATGTAGATTACAACCCATGGATAAAATATAAGGATTTAAGGAATAAGAAATCATACTTATCACATTATCTATTTCAGCTACATCTCCAATATTCCATCCATTTTGTATTGTTGCATATACATTTCGTAATTGTTCACGCGCTGCTTCTAACTCATTTATTGTTATATTTGCATGAATTATATCTGTAAGTACACTGATTTTATTAGATGAAATTCTTCGCCATAGTGGTTTAAAATATTCAATATTTTCTAAAGTAAGATTAGATATAATAAATATAAATGCATCAAATGCACAGCTATTTCTATACCATCTTGGACCAATAATAGATATTGTATTATTCATATTCCTATTATTATTATGAAACTCTTTATTTAAATAAGATTTTTTAATTGCTTTCTCAACTTGCGGCTTTATCTGAACTATACTTGTTTTATTTTGACTTATATTAATTCGTTTATCAATTTTTTGTTTTTTAGCTTGATGTATATTATTATCATTATTTTCGACTTGTTTCTTTACTCGACTTCTTTTGTCTTCCTTTTTAGGTAATATTCTCCATGATGCTACATCTGTTAATGTAGGTAGTTGATAATCGCCTTCCCATTTTAAAGAAGGATGTAAATAGTCTGGTGCTAAAATTTCACCTACTATCAGTTTGTAGCTTTTAATCATAGTATAACGTGTTTCTAAATTAATTTGTCCTGTAATACTTCCATTATATATTTGTTTAGTGATCAAATCCATTATTTCTAATTCTTGAAATTCACGTAATAAATCTGGACTCAATCCTCCTTTAATTTTATTTATATCAAATTCATCTAATATGACAGTGCCTTTTGCAGTTTTTCCACGAGATAAAGCGGTATAAATACCCAAGTGATCAAACATTTTTAAAATATGAATAACATTATATTTTCGAGTTTTACCTTGTGACGTATAATCAGTGATTGCGAACGCTAAGTCTATTAGAGCTTGAAATCTTCTAATTTTTATTGTACTATCATTCGGTAAATGAACTTCAATTGTTTCTGCTGGATCCGCAGGTATCGGCACAACCCCTATGGGAAGTCCTGGAATACAGGGTATATTTTTTACATTATCTAATTCGACAAAAACAGTTTTTAACATTCGTTGATTGTTATGTCCTCGTTGTTCATGCCAAGAATGCACTCTTCCTTCTTGACCTTTAGTAACGTTTAGTTCTGTTGCAATATTACTACGAATTATAACTGGCATACCAATACATAAGCTTAACTTTCCTGGAATTCGTCCTGTTGCATTTGAAGGTAAACTCCATATAATTTTTTGTAAAGTTGGACTCAATTCATTAGTTTTACGTGCTTTATTTTTTATTTTAAGTTCTTTGTTATCATCTTCTTTTAATGAAATATAGTCATCTGAATAAAATTCTATAAGCTCTTGTTTTGTCTCTTGAGCAAATCTAATAGCGCCTAAACGATTAAATTCGTCACGATGATCATTTAAATGAGTTATAATCGGTATATCTCTAAAATTTATATCCGTAATGGAAGGAGCATTTGGCAGTCCATTATGATAAAGTGTTTTAATAAAATCAATATCATCTTGATTACATGATTTATGTCTTAGATTAATCAACATCTTTAAAAATAAAATATCAGCTGCTTCTGTAATTTCAACTCGTTTATTATCTCTTAGAAGCACGACAGTTGTAAATTGATGCCATAATGCTTTACCAATAGCTTGCTCTTGTTTAGTATGCGTACTACCTTCTTCACCAACATATGTACTATATAATGCTTTATCCATAACAGGTGAAAGTTGACCAAAATCGCCCGCTGTTATGATATTGAGTCCTCCAAATGCTAAGTTTTCTTGACCTAAGGCCATAGCTAAACGAACACTAATTTTATATTTAGAGACACAGCCTACCATTGAGATTTCATCAATAAAAATATATTTAACTCCAATAAGCTCTGACTTTATTTGAGAAAGTTTTTCAATAGAAGGATGATCAGAAAAATATTGTGTATTAAATTTAAGAATTGAATGATATGTCGAACCACCAATGTTGTTTGCAGATGAGCCCGTAGGTGCTACTATAATTAATTTAAATCGTTCGTTTCGTTGAATAAAATATTCAACTAAAGCATCTAATACTCTTGACTTTCCACTTCCTCCCATGCCTCCAATATACATTAATAACTGAGAAGCGAATGGATTCATATCATGTTGAACAATAATATTGAAAGCTCTTTCCTGATCGGCATTTAAATTGAAAGACTTAAGAATTTCTTGTTGATGTTGCTTGATTTGTTGTATTTCAATTAAATTTTCTTCAATTTGTGATTTATATGTTATATCTACATGTGTATTATCCTCTTTATTGTTTGTATATTGCTTAAAAGACATGTTGTTATTTTTAGGTAACATTTGATTCTTCTGTTGTTGTAATATATTATGTTTAGCATCTTTTAATACTTGTTGCCATGATAAACCTTTTTTATTTGTAAAAGATATTACTTCAGGATTAAAATTAATATTAATAGGTATATGATTAGGTATAGGCTGATTCCATTGTGACAACTCTGAAATCATTTGAATATATTGAGCCTCTTTTTTTCGTCTAATATGTTTACTACCTACTCCTAGACTTTTTAAGTCTGCTTCAATAAAGTCATCTAAATTAATATATTCATCACCTTTCTGTTGTAAAGCTTCAATATAATCCATATGTTGTGAATATTCTTCCATTTCTTGCCATTCATGATCAACTTCATTATTTTTACGTAATTGAGCTCTAAAATCATCACGAGCATCCATACATTCATATCGTAAATTGAAATTACTCATAATTTGTTTTTGTCGGAATGTAAAGTTATGCCCATTAAAAGCATCAGTCCATAATGTATCTTGTGGTTTAAGATCCAATCCACATCTCCAACTTTTGAATAAGACTAACATTGTACAAGCGTAATATTCTGTATCACCTTTATCATTTCGAGGAAGTAAACCTCCAATAAAATTAGGAATTAAAGCTTTGTTTTCTTCTACACATTTCATTTCATGAGTATCTACAAGCTCATGTTTTGGATGTAATTTATAATTTCCGGATTTAATAATGTTTTTTACTGATGAGTCGTCATTCATTTCTATGTCTTCATTTATAACACTAGAATTGGCATCGCTATATTGTGTATTAAATATGGTTTGAGAGTTAGTAATTTCTTCATTAAGATCTTGTGATATATTGAATTGTTGTTCATTAATATCATCCTCCTCATCCATATCTATTTCTGAACCACTTAAAGATATGTCATCATCAGAATCAAAGTTATCATCATCATTATCTTTATTTGATTTATCTTTTCCGATTTTATGAATAGAACATCTTCGTACCCAATCATATAAATTCATTTCTTCTAATTCTTCTGGTCGCCAAATATAATCATCTACTAATGATCGAGATACGATACGGCCTTTATATTTTTTAAGCATAACACGTACGGAATGTTCAGAGTTGTCATCATCTTTAAAATCCATACGAGCTTGTGTAACAAAAGATCTCCAATAGAAAATTTGGAAACGTGCATTTGTATAATGATCTGAAAGTCCTAATAAATAAGACATTATAAATGGGCTTCCAATTTCCATTTTTGCACTTAAATTATTAACTATTTTAGTCAAAATTTTACGTCCTTTTTCAATACGAGGTGCTGAACTATTAATAATTTCTGTATTATTAGAAAAAATTGATTTTATAACTTCAAATATTACATAAGTCTTTAAAACTGGCTTAACAACATATTCTGATACATATATCAAAGCTGCTTTTACGGCGGTTCCTGTCTTTAAAGAGGTAACATCTGTATTACAACTCATTAAGTAAGTTAATATTGGCGATATTTTATTTAACCATTGTTCTAAATGTTTTAAATGAACATATCCATCTTCAGTAATCTCAGTAAACTCAAATAGTTCTTGTGGAAAGCGTGCTTTACATTTATGATATTTATTGTCTAAACAGCCTTTTCCCTCGCCTCCTTTCTTTTTTTTTCCAGACTTATCATATGAAGTCCAACATTTATGGCTATTTGCTTTTGCGAGAATAAAATCTACAACTTCATAAAATTCTTCTAACCAGTTATTAACTCTAGTACAATATTCACACATTTCATCTTCTAAACTAGGATCAATATGAGTACTACATTCTTTTGGAGGAGAAACTGGCATGCGAATTAAAGGATGAACGAATTCAGGATTTTCTTTAAGTTTTGTTGCTTTTGCCTTATTTTCTTCTAAAGTTCCACTCATGCAGTGACCTTGATGAACAGACTCTAAATACTCAACTAATCGTTTTCTAAAATCAGAATTAGTATTAATTAGCCTGTCTTTTATTTCTTGTGGAGATAAAGCACCTAATATCCATATTATAGTATGAAGATGTATAGTTTTACGTCCTTGTTCTTCGTTTATACCATAATACCAAGATACATTGCCAAATACACCGCTATCATGTGGACCATCAACACCTAAAATATGAGTAATAAAAACTTCAATCATAAAATTAAAAAAACGTGCTGCTGCTGCTGGATTTTCAATAATCTTGGCTTGTCTATCTTGTCCTTTAAGATCAATATTAATTTCAAACTTCTCATTCTCGGTTGCCCAATAAAGACAAATAGGATGTGTAAAATCAGAGGGAGTTAATGTAATATACCAACTTGGAGCTCCTTCTGATAACATTAAAGAATATAATTCATTACGATAAAATTTCTTTGATGATAAAGAGCCATCAACCTTTCCAGCTACTAAATCAATATCTCTCAATAGTTGATAACATTCTTTTTCATCATCGGTTGTAGGATTAAAGAATCCATTCTTTTTTAAACTTTCTGAAATATGTGTAATTACATTTATTTTAACATTAAGAATTCTATTACTGATATCATCAAATTTTGGTCTGTCTGTTACTAAATAGCCTTGATTCGATGATTGTTTTAATTGACGATGGCTAAATACTGTAAAATGAAAGTTGGTATCTGTTTGAAAACGTTTATCATGATACATTAATAACCATTTAATATGTTTATTAAAAGATAAATGAGAACTTCCTGGTAGGCCTATTCCATATGGAAATAGCCAAGGAAACATCATTCCATAAATTCGAGGATTACGAATTGAAGTAGGCTCTTTTGTATGACCAACAGCTAAAACGCCATTATTTTCATTGAACCATTTATAGGCCGCCATTTTCTTTTGTTCAAATGTTAATGCATCGTATTCTTGTCCAATTAAAGCATGCATAACGAAAGGACAAGCTTCATCTTCATTGATATCATTATCATTATCGGGATTTTCATGTTGACTTGGATTTATAGTGGTTGTGCTACTAGATTCTATTTCTGAAAAAATAATTTCAACAGGAGGAGTATTTTCTGGATAAGTACGTAAGTTTTTCGGTGAGAAACGTACACCGTGATAGTCAGGATGATTAGGAATAAGCCAATTTAAGGCTTCCATTACCTCAAAATGACGAACTAATAAAGGTAATTTAGAGAATTCTTTTAGTGTAGGTCGATAAGGTCCAATATAAAATATTACTAATAATTCCCCTAGATCTTCAATTGAAGGCGGTAAAATATCGAACATTTTAGCTGTTGGATTTTCCCAAGATATGCAATGTGCAATCATTTTTCGATAACCTGCATTAACTTTGATAAAATTAGTATTATGTCTTAGTCGAGAGATAAGGATTTGTTCAATAAAATTTAGCTTTGATAATACATCTGGAACTTCACCTATCCATAAATTATTAGCAAGTGATAGTGAAGGGATTTCGCCTAGACGTAATTTACTTCGACACAAATTACATACAGAATCACAATTTTGAGCTAAAACAGGACCATCAATCTCTTTAATCTTTTCATTCATATTTTTTCGCGGCTGACGTGTATTGCCATTACTAGATAAAACAGTTAATAAATTTTTAACAGATTTTAAAGGGCTCATATGCTTTGTTAAGGATAGCTGACCGCATACTGCACACCCTTTTTCCTCAATTTCAGCTTCAGACATCACTTCACATGCATTACGAATAGTAGACCTTGATTGACGATCATTTATAATATTAGGTGGATAAAGAATTAAGTTATTCTGACTATAAACATATTTATAATTTAATAACTGGCCTTTTTTATTATGAGTTGATTGTCTTTGAGTTGTAATATATTCTCTCTTTTCCTGTCTTTCTTTTTTCTGTCTAATAATCTTTTCATTCTTATGTCTTTCATTTTTATTTGTTATCGTATATTGAATAACCGTTTGATAATCTATACAAGAGAGATTACAGTGATGTAATAGCATATATTCAATTTTCTTCTGATTTGTAGTTGCATCTCGAGGCAACTTGATACTATGAAGTGTAGCTATTTTTATAAGCCAATCTTTTGTTAAAATAGGTAAAAGTATATGAAAGGGAATCTTAATATATTTATATATAGGATTATTTTTATATTGTATACTATATTGAGTAATGTTTACATAGTCTACAAATTCTATTGATTTGTTTGAAGGTATTTCTTCAATATGTAGAAGATCGTTTGAAATAAATAAACATTTTTTACTACCGCCTGTCATAGATAAATGCTTTTTTATAAGAAACATTGAATCTTCTTCATCAAGTCTATTTTCCAAATCAGATAAAGTTATCTTATATACACCATGATTTCTTACGAAAACATCTGATTCTGCTTTATTTTGAAATGGCTCATTTGAAGTGTGAGGGAGTATTCCGTTTGTTTCATTCGAAAATGTCTCATTTAGAACATGAGTGTTTGTTCCATTTATGAACGGCTCATTCAGAGGATGAAAGTTTGTTCCATTCAGAAACGGCTCATTCGATGCATGAGAGATTGTTCCATTCGAAAATGGCTTATTCGGAGGGTGAGGGTTTGTTCCGTTCGGGAACGGCTCATTTGGAGGGTGAGTGTTTATTCCATTTGGGAACGACTCGTTCAGAGGGTGAGGATTTGTTTCGTTCGGGAACGGCTCGTTCAGAGGATGGGGATTTGTTCCGTTCGGAAACCGCTCGTTCAGAGGGTGAGGATTTGTTCCGTTCGGGAACGGCTCGTTCAGAGCGTGGGGGTTTGTTCCGTTCGGGAACGGCTCATTCGGAGCGTGAGAGTTTGTTCCGTTCGGGAACAGCTCATTCGGAGCGTTGGGGTTTGTTCCGTTCGGGAACAGCTCGTTCGGAGCGTGAGAGTTTGTTCCGTTCAGGAATGACTCGTTTAGAGCATGAGAGTTTGTTCCATTCGGGAACAACTCGTTCAGAGTATTCACAGTGACTACATTACAGAGCTGTTCATTTAGAAAGGCATTGCTATATAATTTATTTAAAGCAATAGTATCATACAAAGCTTCACCATGAGATGCTTGCTTTTGTTGTGATACAGCCTGTTCAATGCACAGCTCATCATGACATGAAGACGGCCGGTCCGAGTCCGATATAAGAACATCGGAAAGTGCCGGAATGTTGCAATGAGCTTCAACGTCTGCCGATTTTGTTGGGCAGATGCTATCTGAAGACATGATGATGGTTGTGGAGAGAGTGTGTTAATAGGAGACGACAAAGTTTGACACCTGTTGACACACCCACCGTTTGACCATTCGGGTATGTCCCGGATTTCGACGTGTTTCAGCGTTCTACATGACGACCGAATCACTCATACACGAGACGCGCGCGCAATCAAATTACCATTGTCATCAACGGTAAGCGACACTTCCTCACTATCATCAACTTCGTCCAAAACCTGATATTTGCGCCTAGTATGTCGGGGCTGGTCGTCTGCGTCGTCGTCCCCAGCGTCGCTGCCTTCAGAATCTGGCTCGCTCCTGGAGTCGTCCTCTTCGTCTGGTGAGTTTTCCCAGAAGGATGGGTCGCCCATATTGTCCGTGATACCAATATCCAAAGGGCTGACAGAATTGTCAATGGGGTTAGCGGCATGTTCCGGTGGCAAAAG
>QLPD01001569.1:0-12707 GCA_003314085.1 Hymenopellis raphanipes | reverse complement strand
GCGGCGTTGTGGTGTGCTGCTCTCAGGTGTGGCGACGACCTCCACAGATTCACTTACGCCAGCTTGGGGTACAGGCTGAGGTGCGTTGGGTGTCCAGGCAGTAAGATCGTTATAGTACAGGTTCTCAGCGCTGTAGGCAGTCGTCTGGGAGTCGGGTGACGCCGTCCACGGAACGGTGGGTAGGGGCATCGGCGCGATGTACTCCCATGGTTGAATGACGCCAGGCCGAGGCGCGCATTCTACACCGAGTCCGGCGGTGTCGTCCCATTGCGATTGGGATTCAATTGTCTGTGGACTGTAGACAGTGGCTTGAAATTCGGGTGACGCTTCAATGAAGTCACCGGGTTGAATCGCGCCAGGCTGAGGCGCATATGGTACAGCGAGCGCGGCAGCGTAGTCCCATTGGGATTCTGATTCCATTGTCTGCGGACTGTTGTCTGTAGTCTGAGATTCGGGTGACGCCGCGATGAATTCGCCCAGTTGAAATGCGCCAGGCTGGGGCGCATGTACTTAGTTTATCGAGTCGGGCGGCGTAATGATCCCATTGAGATTCTGATTCCATTGTCTGTGGACTGTAGGCCGTCGTCTGGGAGGCCAGTGACGACCTAGTCCATGGATCGTTGGCTGGTGGCGCAATGGGCTCGTATGATTGAATCGCGCCAGTCTGGAGCGCATATGTCATATCGAGTCCGGTGGTGTAGTCCCATTGAGCTTGGGATTCCATGGTATGTGGGCTGTAGGCGGTCGTCTCTGAGGTAGGCGACGGCGTGGTCCACAGCGTAAACGAGGACTCCATGTATCCAGCAGTGAAAGACACTGGTCTGTGTGCTTTGTGAATCTGGAGTAGCACCTGGAGAAAGTCGCGTCTTTTATCTCGGACATGCTCATGGCTCTGATGAGATCACAGATCGTCCCCGTCCATGCTATGGTGCTTATCCATCGGGAAGGACAAAAAACTTTGTTGTTTGCTTTGCCCTCAAGAACTGCTGATCTCTCCCTTGATTTGCGGCTCTTTATTCTCTCATACTGTAATGGGATAGACTATTACCTAGCAATCTGGAATGTACTAGGGTTCTGTCCGTCCGTCACGTTGTTTACTTTTACTGTCAGTGCGCGGAAGGTGAAAATAAATTCATTGGATTTGCGAGTAAGTACAGCATTGTGGCGAGCATGTTCATGTCGTCAATGTCCAACGGGACCTACAACCACGGGCTTCTTCTTCGACAAGCGCCCAATCGTCTCATCGTCCAACTGAAGGTGTGCCTTGACAAGATGGACCGGTGTCAAGGCGAGCCACTATGCCAACCAATGAGATCCGAGTGAAGACACCTTCAGTACAGGAACCACACACCTGATTTAAACTGATGTCCTGAAATCTATCGGTGTTGAAGATCTCCAGGAATCGAAGGGTAGTATTCCCCATGTTCTCGACGTAATGTCCTACAAGATTCAACGTCCGTGCAAGGAAGAAAGACGAAGAACTCACCCATGGCGGTGGGAACGTATCCTACAAAGTATGCTGTTCAGATTCGAATTCACAATGAAGACTGATATACCAACCAACATCTCCAGGTTGATAGTTAAAGGTGCGCGCTGTTCCTTGACTAGCGAAGATTGTTACCCGTCCGGTTCCCTCCCTAAATCATGTAAGTCGAAGGTATCATGACGATGAAGGTCCAGCAGCCCACAAGAAGAAACTCCATTCGTCCATCGTTGGATGCCAATGCAACTCTCTTGGGGATCCCGTTAGCCATACGCGAATGAGATATCAACTCCGCACTCTCACCGAATTGCTCCAGGTTCAACAGTAACCTCCGCCGCCGCGATCTTTGTGGAAATTTTGAACGTCGTCGAGTCCACTATTCGGACTGATCCACCGGAAAGCTGCGTCTTGGGAACCTGCGAGAGGCGGAAGCTAAACGGTTCCGGAATAGTTCCTTGGGGACTTTCGGGTAAGCCAGAATCATCCTGGGGTGGGTCTCAAACCAAGTTAATACAAAAACGTAATTGAAGAGCAGAAGATGTGTACCAGACGGGAAAATGTACAACTCCTCGTCGGGGATATGAGAGAAGGCATCCGAGTTGTCTACTTGAAAGTTCTTCGCGATGACTGTAGGCAAGATAAGTGCATCTTGTTAGAGGCAGTAGTGCAACTGTAAGTACCTTCGGCAGGAACATGCGATAACCAATCTGTTAACTAGATGGCGAATGGTTCCAGCGATCTCGATGAAACGGGCTGATACGTACCAGGAAAGTTGAATCGCCGCTAAATGTTCCATCATCAAAGACCTGCCACATACGTCAGACAATTCAATGTTACTGGAACGCGACGTACGAGAAGGAATTCAGAACCATCCGGATCCTCTGCCGTTGCTTGGAGGGAGTGCGGGACGCCAGCCGGGAAGTACCACAAATCGCCAGGACCCTGCGTTTCATACGGTGAAAGAAATGTATACGTGACGAGAAAGACGTACGACCGTATCAATGAAGTTTCGTCCTTCTGAATCCACAGCGGTGATCTGTGTATAGCCCTACAAGATATGTAGGTTGGTACCCGAAGCAATCGGTTTGATTGGCGAACCTTCAACACGTACGCCCACTGGATGAGGGCCATGTTAGCATTCCTGCCGTAATACCAACCGAGTTCATACCTCGGCCGTCTTATGCCAATGGAGCTCTCTGTAGTAGATGAGTAATCGAATCAAGTATGGAAATCAGCCGTCTTACCTGATGGCCCCGGCTTCCAGACGCATATTCACACTAGCCATCGCTACGGAAGTCTTGAGACGTCAAACTGAATCCGTAAAAGCTATCAACCTACCTGTCGCGATGGGCATGACGCCCACTATAACCAATGTTTTAGTGGATAGAGGTGCGAACAGGTGAATGTATACCGTTCTGATCTCGTACCCAGCCGCCATCTAAGAGTCTATTATGACTCAGGCTGAAGGGCCACTTGGCGTTAGCCCTACGAGCAGACCAGATCAGCACAGCACGCCGGCAAACGAGACGAACAAGGGAACTAACAAGCTGCCCGCATCCGTACTCGGAGGAGCAATGAGGTCGGGGTTCTGGAGACCGACAGGAATGTTGTTGGGACCAATGATGGACGCGCCAAGCTTTCCACGGATGGATTCTACGACGGAGGGATCGCTTGATTCGTCCCATAATGGACCATTGGGATCCGTGCTCGCGTACGACTCTGACGTCGGGGCCGACCTGGAAAAAGGAAAGATCAAAGGAAAGAGGAAGAAAGAAAGGCTAAGCATGCTGAAGTGCGCGAAGAGAGGGAAGCGGTACACGCACACAGGCTTTATACGGATGTATAGGCGGGAACGGGCTTAATGAAAAGTAATCTATTGAATGTTACCGAATCAAATGGAGTTGTGTTAGTGGCATCTTGGAGAAACATCACCACAGGCCCTTTAAAAGGGAACGTTGACGAACTTGACAATAATAAACATGCGGAGATGGCGCACCACGGTTCAAAGTGTTTCATACTTGTTAGCTTGCCGCCTTATACATTCCAGGAACGTGACTGAATAACTATGAGGGTCGTTCCCTGCTGAGAAGGGATTCCTTCAAGGCTGAAGATAGAATCGTGCTGATGGTGAAAGGCAGAAATCTAACCGTGTCGGCTCCGAGGTGGCTATCTTATCTTATCGCGGTTTCTTCCGAACTAACTGCGAGCACTGGCTCTGCAATCTATTGGGACCAACCTGTGAAGGTAGGATTTGAGCTCAGTTGCAGATCTCTGCGATAGCCTTCACCCAATCGCTCCAATCCTACAAAGCTTCCACCTCACTTTAGGTCATGCAGGCTACAGAGAAGGAAGCGCACTTCAACGAACGGAATGGAAGAAAGGCCTTGGTACGTTTCACCAGTATCAAGACAAGATGAGGAATTTGAGCTTGCAGTGTTGTAGGGGACAGACAGCCAAACTCAAGCGGAAGACACCCAGTCCAAGACGAAATGGCGAGACAGTCCAGCGGGCGGTACTAGCAGCGACGCGAATCAGTAGCAGAGTTAACATGCAACTGTAGATGAGCTGGAATGCGAGCCTCCGGTCGTCGTATCGGTCAACCGTTTTCGATGATAGCGTGCACTGGGATATCCAGAGCGATTTCAATTTCGGTGATCCTTCTTGGGGCTTTGGCGGTCCAACCTGACGTCTCCTCGTCTGCATGGAGATGGTTTGTGTTAAAAACAACTTGCTGCTTGGTTTATTGTACGTCAGAAAATCAACGATAGATCTATAAAGAGCCCTAGATAAATGCGTCATCCGAGAGAGACGCTAGAACGGTGGTGAGATGAAGAAGGTTGCGGGATGACCGTTCGGGGACAAGAAGCCTGCACTCGATCGCCCTTCCTATTATGCGAATACATTATGCACTCGCTCCATCCCGCCACAATGAAGCGTTCAACTCTGAGGCTCTCACGAGAATTTTCACCGCAAGGGCATCGATGAATATTTTTCAAAGGACTAAAAGTACAGACCATCGTCAAAAGCTACATAAACATTGATACTTCGTATAATAGTATGATTAACGCTTCGCGTTCTCGTCGTGCTCGATAGCGCCCTTCTCTTTCTCGGAGTCGTCATCATCAACATCATCGGTGTGCTCGGGCAGAGCAGCGCCAGACGGAACAGGAGCAACTTCGAAGTGAGAGCCGCATTTTTCGGGACCCAGCGCGGTCGTAATGGCGATGCCCAAGGCAATAATAACGGTCGCAATACCTGACAGGACAGTCAACATCCGTATCGCGATTGGAGAAGCAAGGGACAACATACCCATGGTAGGTCCATAGGCCTCTACAATCTCACCGTCCGATTTCCGCTTGATAAAGTGCGACTCGGAGATGGCATTGATGATTTGGGCGGACGGCGAGGAGATCATGTTGCCAATCTGGTAAGTGATACCAGGGAACGAGGATCGGAACGCGACAGGCGACAGCTCGCTCAAGTCTAGCGGTATCGGTAAGTACGGCCGCCTCGAGATGGAATAATGGAAAACTTACGAATGGGAATAACACCCCAAGCGCCTTGGACGAAGAACTGCATAAAGAAACCGGAGGCGGAGAGGCTGCGCTCGGTGGAGGGTAATATCCAGGCCGGGATCATGCAGCAAGAGATGATGGCGGCACCGACGATGGCACGACGACGTCCGACGAACTGGGACAGCCAACCGATGATTGTTCCGCCAACGCAGGCGCCGGTCTTCATGAGGATACTGGCGCGACTGGCACCGTCGTTGTCGAGTCCCTTCTGCGCCTTCATGAAGGTGGTGTAGCTGTCCTGCGACGAGTGCGAGTAGTAATTGAACCAGGTCATCAAAACAATGCAGTAGACTAAATTGAATAAACGTTAGCACGAAGGAGCAAGAGGCGTTAAGCACAACGTACACATCATCTTCCACTCCTTCCTGAACACCTTGCCAATTTCCTTCTTGAAAGCAGCAGAGTGTGCGCCTCGCTTACCCGACTTCTTGGCCTCGACAAACTGCCGCGACTCGGGGAACAAAAGACGGACGAATCCAACAGCAATCGAAGCACCAGCGGCTCCCCAGAACGCAGGCTTCCACGAATCAGGCGCATCACCGACTCTGAGGTTAACGCAAGCACCGATAACATATCCAAGCGAATATCCTTGTTGCAGAATCCCACTCATCAGACCACGCGCCTCGACCGGGCTACATACGCGCTGTCAGAACGGCTATGACCCGATAAAGGAGGCTTGGCAAAGAAACATACCAATTCTCCAGGGCCATCGCGACAGCGTTCCCATATACACCTCCCATGGCCAATCCAAAAATAGCGCGAACAGCCAAGAACTCTTGGAAGGTACGGCAGTAGATGGTGGCGATTTGGAGTGCGCCCAGAATCCACATGTTGAGGACCATGGGGTATTTACGACCCCAGTAATCACCAGCGACACCCTAAAGGTTTGATGTTAGAACGAAGGACAATGAAAGTATAGCAATGGTTAGTACGAATATGGCGGCTCCGACAGATCGCAGGAGGAGAGTGAGGGTTATCGCAGTGGTGACGCTCGTCTTGCTAACATGGTAGTACTTGGAGAACTCGGTGGTCTTGATGGAGAGGGTGTGGAAGTCGAGCGCTGGGCGATGTTTAGGTACTATCGAAAGAGCGTGAATGAAGAGCCTACCATCAGCAGTCCAAGCAGCTAAACCAACGAGGAAGAACAGCCAGTTCATCGCAGTGAGTTTCCCAAACAGGGATATGGGATTTTGCACTACGATCGCAAAGTCAGTAAACAATCGGCGAGAAGACGAGAAGGACTTACGCGGCTGGGGCGACTGCCACTCCACCGTCTCATTACCATGAATGTCGATGACATGAACGCGTGTCCTCCATCGGAACAGGTCGGCGACGTTATTCTTCGCCTTGGTGAGGAGCGATTCGGGTTCTGAGGACATGATATGAGCGGGGAAGAGCCAATGCTGGGTTCTTACTTCCTCGGAATGAACTTCTTTTATACGAGAACCCCTGCTACAACAGGTACGCGTTTGAATTCTGATCAGATAATGGAGATACAGGCGAAAAAAAGAGGACCATGTGGGAGGGGCCCATCGCGGGGTCATGTCAGTGGGGATGCGGGGTCTTCTTGTGGGGAGAGATTTTTTCCGCATTCGCGTTGGCTTGGAAGAGGCCTTGGCGGGCTGGGCGTTCGTAAGGCGCCAAGAGAAAGGGTATTGAGTTGCGTCAAATTGACAAACGCTTATTTCCCCCAATGGCGACAAGGATCGTGACAACGGAGGTAAGCTGAAAGCTCGAGTCGGCTTGGAGAGTTCATGTCTTTGTACCGAGGATTTGGTGAGTACTTCGAAGAAGGGGAACTGCTTAAGTAACGTACAGGGGTAGAGGCGGATAGATCACGTTGGCGCGCCTGTTCGCCGTTCGAGGAGAGGTCAATTGAGAGTTTTCAGGGATAAGGCCAGGGCCGGTGCGATTCGGACCGTTTGAGGAGAGAGAAAGAGCGGCATCTCGGACCAAGAGTCGCAAATCAGTGAGCCTCGGAGGTCTAGAAATGGCTGGAATGGACAGATGTTATCAGCGGAAGGCCATTGTGGCGTACCGCGAACAGCTTCCACTGGAGTATAATCTAAATGTCAAGTTGGATTCATCGAAAAAGACGCGGTAGCCTGGTCAAAAGAGGGCGCCTAACGAGCTCCGCACTTCAAGAGCGGGACCAGGAACGATGGAAAGTCCCTGGTCTGGTCGGCGTTTATCCAAAGAGAACGGCAGTTTCACAATGGCGTACAGTTTTTGCAATACAGCGCGTCATCGTCTATGTAAGGAAATTGAGGGCGCAAAGTAAAACCCATTGGGACAAAGCACACGGTAGACTCGAGGTGAAAAGATAAAACAATGTCGTGGCGCGAAACGAGCATGATGGACGAGCCCAAAAGAGCCATTGATTTGAAATCACAGCCGAGATGCCGAGTATGCTCCAAAGTATTCGATGAACTGCTTTGGCGTTGGTCCTTCAAAAAAAAGTAGATTCAAGATAAGTATTTTCGTGTTTGTGACGAGGACAATCAATCACTGACATCGAGAGCTCAATGAGGACGGACAGAATGCCCTTCCCCGGCATCGAAGGCAGGACGTCTCGAGCGGATCAATTGGTTCACGGATCAAAGTGCCAAGCAGTCGTCGTCTTTCTAACCACCATGACAAGGCCTTGGCTTGGTCAACGATAACAGGAGTGTTACCTGCTTATTGACTGCGCCTATCCATGGGAGCGACGAGCCCTACTTATTGACATGGCACCCATCTCCTGGTTTCAGGTAAGCAACTATAATTTCTACCAGCTGTCCGTCGTCAAACCAATTGCGCTGCTCGTATGACTGCTGTCTTCATCTTCTTCGCGCAGTCGACGTCGTATCACGGTCGCGCTCTGATGGGCATTTCTATTACCGCAGTTCATTTGATCTTCCGACTTTCGTCAATTGTTCTCATGTCCATCCAATCAGGTCTGATTCCAAAAGATGACTCTCTTCCACAACGTGCCACACGTCAAGGTCGTCCGCTGCAACCAAATTTCACGCACGTTACTTGGCCGTTTTTTTCCTGGAGACCTACAGTGTCCGACCTATTCGATTGCGGCTCTTTTCCTCTGGATTTTACGCGCTTCTTCGTCTGCAAGCTATTTGATGTGGACACGTGCGTTCTGTACGTGCCTTGTAACTGTTGTAATAATCTGAAGGAAGATTCTCATATTCTCTCTGCAGACCGCTCGCCCAATGAATGGACGTCGAGCATGTGGATAGCGAGCTCATCGTCACATGTGGAACGTGCGCGCCGGGGGCGTAAAGAACCCGGGGACTGCTTATAAGAGACGGATCGACGGGGGAAAATCCTTTGAATCCTGTTCGTTGTCGAATATGGTTCACTCCACGATCGGAGCCGCCACTCTTTTCTTGCTTCTGTCCCAATCCTCCTTGGCAGCGACCACCTCTGGAGGGTTCTCCTTACTGAGCCTGAATGTCGCTGGTCTCCCTGGTATGTGTAGTTATCAACTTCTTCGGAAGTCTCTGATGATCGCCAAAGAACTGTTGTCAAGCGGAGACCCTGCGGTGAATACGCCACTCATATCAGTCCGGCTCGCACCCTACAACGTTATCAACGTTCAAGAGGATTTCAACTATCACGCTGCTCTCTATGCTGACGACACTCACCCGTATCGCACCCCAACATCAGGTAATTTAACACCTTGCTGCGCAATATGTTCAAGCCTCTAACTAATCTTCCCCAGGCGGTGTACCTTTCGGATCAGGCCTGAACACTCTTTCTGATTTCGAGTACATCGACTTGGAGCGCACCACTTGGGATGACTGCAACTCGAACGACGGAGACTGTCTCACGCCCAAGGGCTTCACGTACGTTCGCATCCGCGTGTCCGACGGGATGTGGTTTGACCTGTACAACCTCCACACGGACGCGGGCTCGGACGATGGCGACCGCGTCGCGCGCCAGTCCAACATTCAGCAGGTCATCGACTACATCCCAACCTGGTCCGCGGGTATGCCGATCGTTGTCATGGGCGACACCAACTCGCGGTACACGAACGCAGTTGACGGGGCTTCACTCCACAATTTAATCGACAGCGCTGGGGTTGTGGATGCGTGGGTATCCAATATCAGAGGCGGATCGTTCCCCGCTGCCGGCACCGACGCGCTCGTCTGCGCATTCCCTTTCCCTGATGGGACGACACAGGCGCAGATGGTGGCTTGTGAGGTTGTGGACAAGATCTTTGTTCGCTCTGGGACGGCTACCACGCTTATTACCACTACATTTACAAACGAGAACGACGCTTTCGTGGATGATTCCGGCGCGCCTCTCAGCGATCATTACCCCATCTCTGCCACTGCATCTTGGAAGCTTTCCAGCGCGCTTCGTATGGCAGATCCCGTGGGTGGCCCTCACGGGACGCCATTCAACGATCTCGGCTCCGCCCTTACTGCGTCTGCTGTTCCCAAGATCACCTCCATCACCATTCGTGGCGGAAATCGCGTCGACGCCGTGTCATATACCCTGTCATATCCCAGCGGATCGTCGTCTACTATCACACACGGCGGTACCGGAGGAACCGCGAACACATTGTCTCTCGGCTCTGGCGAATACATCACCAGCGTGTTCGCCTGTAGTGCAGAGTACAACAGTCACACGCGGGTGTTCTACCTACAGCTGACGACTAACCGGGGCAACGTCGTCTCGGCTGGGAAGACAACGAGTGATTGTTTGACCACCACCGTGCCCACTGACGCCGGAAGTGGAGGCGCTTGGGGTTTGGTTGGATTCTGGGGTAGGTCCGGGGATGAGGCGGATCGATTGGCGGCAATTTGGGGCGCCGCGTATTAATTGTAGGACTCTCTATTGTTGTTGTACGATGCGTGTCTTTACCTTTCCTTCACCTGGACTTACTTTATGCGTCTCGAAGCTCGTCGATTACGGTTTTACCTATTATGTCGCGTAGGAAGAGTGGTCTAGGTGTTGTTCGGAATCTATTATTGCCTTTCTTCCTTTGATCATCGTATCGAATCATATTAGCAACATACCGGTCGCGGTCTAGCCTGTTACCATGTTCTGTGAAGGGACAGAAAGAAAGCCTTCGATTTGCCTTGCGCGGTTAGACAGGAAAACTTTTGTCCTCTTCTTTATCGATCTCGGACGACGACTGAAAGTTTGTGTCTTTGAAACTCGCGAATATACTAAATTCTAATCGAACATTTATAGACAGATGATGGACGTGAGCCACAAGCTCAATAACTCGTGGATCTGGGATGTGGAGGCGTTCCCTGAGGACGTTCAAGCCATCTATTTCCCCGTACGCGTCTGCGCCATACATGCCGTCGCGTACTTGAACGAAGGCGACCAGGCTGAGGTTGCAAGACCACCGGTAAATCACTGGGCCTTCATCGTCGACCTCATACCCCCCAGCGCTGCGCCGGCGTCCCTGCGATTCAGTATGGAATCTGGGGAATCATCAAAATATCCGGGCTCGCTGAATCTCGCCATGCTTGCCGCCGTAAATTCGGACGCCTTCGGTATCCACGCTCATAGGACCTCTGGCGAGTTTATGTCTGCCGTGTCTTTACAAGAGATCCTCGGATTTATGATGCAGGTGCGCGTTCGCCTTGTTAACGACCTAGGACGCCACTGACCAGGCGTGAAGAGCCATCTCGATTGTTATAAATTTACGGATCATCACGAGGGATGCGCGTATTGGGTGAGCTCGGTGTTGAGGAGGTTCGCTGATATGCAGTGGATAAGGAAGGAGATGAGCGAACGAGTCGATGCTGCAGTTCAATTCTACTATCCCGACAGTCGCGGGAAGTATGGCCAAGCGCGCGCCGTTTCTAAATACTCTCCTGGATTTCACGGCGTCGTGAAAGGCAGTTTCTTCAGTACGTGTTGTCGTCAATATCGCCTATGAGACTGACTTCCTTCCACAGTTCCAGACAATGAATGACTCTAACTTAAATGTCGTGTTCTGGAGCGGGTGCCGCTGCTACAGTACGTACTATTTGGTGTAGTAAGCCTTTGGAAGTTGTTCCATGTGATCCGCTGGTACGCGAAAGCAATGCCCTTTGGCTTCGCCTTCTTCCCGACCGTGTAGTCTGTACAGTGTGCTGTTAGGTTAAAATTATATTTTCGAGCGGTGATTGTTTCTTTCAAAATGAGCTGCTATTCCTGCGTCCGCTGTTCTTGAAACTGCTACCTTCTTACATTCCGTTCCCGTTCACTTGAGAATGGGTGACAGTAGCACGCGTGCACGGCTGTCTACTGTCTCACCTGCTTTCTCCAGTCCCTCCTTTACTAGTGTCATCTGTCATGAGCTCACGCCGTTTGTACTTCATAAGCCGTTGCCGTCCAGGATCTCGTCGCTCAGGTTTCTTCGACAAGGTCGGTTTGTCTCAAGTTTCCTCTACAGCGATCTACAATCCTTTCGAACGTCCTCCTGTTCGAGGTGTTTCTGAAACTACCCACTCCCGATGTACTTCTGTTTCCTTCATCGTCTCGGTTTGAATCATGCTGGTGTTTTATAGGACTGCCAAAGCAGTGTCTGCAACGTGTCTGGGGACATCTTGAAGGCCAAGATTGTAGCTAGCCTGCTCTGTTACGGCTGCCTTTTGAATGCCTGTACGTGTACCATTTACACCGGCATCGAAATACCCAGCATTGTAACAGCACTCAGCGTGATCAAGAAATCTTTGATGAGAAAAACTTCCACCTCCCGGGATTCGATAAGTCGAACCACTGAAGTCTTATCTATGTTACAGGGCAATGGGCGGGGCGAGGACAGTCATGATAACACGATATATTAAGCACGAACTCCTCCATACTCCTAGATAAATAAATAACAGTATAGTCAAAGAATGTTCAACGGAAGCGTGGTTTCAATAGGAAAAGAGCGGCGAATACGAACAAAAACAAAGGATCGAACGCGATCATAGAAGACGCAGTATTACTGTCATTAGAGCCCGCACCTGAGCTTGACGAACCCGAAGTCGACGAGGACCCATTCCCTGAAGAGGACGACGTGTCCGACAAATTGCGCGGCGCGTACTCGGAAGGTACCGTGAGTACAATGTAGTCAAAATCTACGAGTCGTCAGCGAAGGAAGAGGAAAGATTAAAGGACCGACCAAAGAAAGACTGGTTCACCCCAGCGAGATTCTCTACTTTGAGCGTATGCACCGAGGCATCAAGATTGGACGCAAAGTACTTGATGGTTGGCTGCTGCTCCTCGCACGTTTGTCCGAACGCGCCGCCGCATCCAGAGGTCGCGTTGAACGTCTGCGCGGTTCCATTGTCCAGGTATACGTTGTACTCTCGGTGGTCGTTCTTTTTGTCACCGAAAAGGTATATAGCAGAGGCTGGAGGAATGATTTGAGTTATGTGGCCATTATCTGAAACAGAGAACAAACCTTGAAAATCGAGACTAAAGGAAGCAAGGTTGCCATTGGTATAAGTCGTGCCTCCACCGCTGAAGTTGCCAGACGAATTATTGTCCCATTCGCCAGAGTATGTGATGGAAGGGTCGGTCTCTTCAAGGGTCTTATTCGATATGGTCGCGCTAAAACGGTTTCAGTTGTGCGTTACCCAAGGGTAAGTTGCGTACCCTGTAGGTGCCATTTGAACAGTCATGTACAGGAAATCGAACAGGAAAGCGTTCCCGCCCTT
>QLPD01001566.1:0-25097 GCA_003314085.1 Hymenopellis raphanipes | reverse complement strand
CTTTCAGATACTATTCTACACCGCGTCCACAAGGACGTAAAGCTCTGACTAACTTATTGTTAGCTTGAATATTGCGAAGAATGAGCATGCGTTCAAGCGTAAGATAAGTTAGTCAGTAAGATGAAGGACGCAGAGCCGGCAAGTGCCAGCACCGGAAACTCCCGTTTTGGGGATCTCATGTAAGCACTGCCGGCGTTGGACGCGCTTTGCTCGTTTTCCTCTGCGCGTCCATCTGCGTATTCCTCCTCGCGTTTTCTCCTCGGTCTTGTGGAAATTTTCGAATCGTCGCCATGTCGCAACCTGTTCCTCCAGGCATTGTCCCTTCGGGGTTCTTTCCCCAGATGCCTTGGCTCCCCAATGCTCAGTCGTATCCACCTTTGCCGGCGGACTTTGATTACGATGAGCTCTGCAGAATTCCTCCTTCCATGGAAAACTTATACATTCCAATTACCCACAGACACGCTGCGAATCTGACTGCAGAGGTTCATAATTTGGCTTCTATCGCGGCCACCAGAATTTGCCAGCAAGACGCCGGTAACAACCTTACCCTGGATGTCGGTCTACCGCTACAGGCATACTACAAATATTCAGATGAGGAGTTGGAGGAGATGATACAGTCGGAGGAGTACGTGAGGCAGATTGGGCCGGTGCCGATTTTTGTGCGCAGAGAGATTGAGTCGGAGCGGGCTAGGATCAAGGACGAGGAAAAGGCGGAGAAGGAGGCGAGGAAGAAGAAGGAGAAGGAAGGAGTTCCTATCGACAATTCGTGGGCGCCGTCAGACCAGATCTCTTACGATAAGTTTGGCAACGCGAAGACTCCGATTCCCGACTCCTACTTACAGTCATTTCGTGCAGCACAGATACCCGATATTCATTTCTGGACCGACGATAAACTCGACATGATCTTCTCCAACCCACGTATTCTGGTCACCAAGGACGTTGTCCCGATGCGCACCACAGCTGACCCCGACCCGAAAAAGGTGACGATTGTTAACCTCGTAGAGATGGGGAAGCTTTGGGGCAAGGACACCGACTACACTTGTGTCACGGCGGCCGGCTATAAACAAGGTCTGGATAACATGTTGATTGCGGTCAAGCGCGTAGCGAAGACTAGTGCGGGAGGTCACTCGGTCGCGACGGAGTTGGAGTCCCACATCGAGTTCATTTCCTCACTGCCCGGCTTCGAGTTCTCGTACCCGTACTGGTACGCATGGGAATGCGAGAACCGGAACAAGATCCTCACCCGTGGAATGCGTTTCAACTTGATGGATTGGAAGATTGGAGTCTCGGGGGCGTTGGACAGGTACAGGGCGGACAGGTTGGCGGGACAGCTAATTTCGCAGGTCAAGCGTCCGGCTTCGCCCATATCTCCTGGTGATGCGCGCATTCCCAAGGCGCCGCGTACTTCGGCGACTTCCTCTGCTGTTCCTTCTTCTCGACCCGGTGCTCCTTCGGATGCATTTCGTCCGCGTCTACCGCCAGTCTGCATCACCTGCGGGGGTGACCACACCAACAGGAACCACCCGGCGACTTCGACCGCCTTCCCTGATGGATCCCCCTTCTTCGTCGAAAACCGCAACGGCTCTCTCTTCACCGCCAGGACTTTTCAAGGTGGCATCAAGAATGTCTGTCTCTTCTTCAACCTCCCATCTGGCTGCACCAAATCTCACCAGCGAGACGTCCTCCACGTGTGTAGTCTCTGCGGAGGCAACCACAGCGCCGGCGCCAGAGATCCTGGCTGCCCGCGCGTTCCCCGTACCTGAGGGTGGGATCTCCCGCCCCGATTCACAAACTATCTCCATTGCTATCGAGGATGCTTTCGCCTCTGCTTCGTTTGCTGCTGCTCGCTCATCTGATCTCGCATACACAAATATTTCCGACTCCATCATTCATCGGCCGCCTCTAGCGAATTCGCGGCCTGAAGATTCTCTTATTTATGAAGCGGTCATTACACCGTACGACGCGGATGCTTTCGAACGCGCACTCGACGAACATAACATTCAATGTGAATTCCCCGACTTAGTGCATCATTTAAAACATGGTTTTCCTATTGCTCGTCTCCCTGCTTTGACCTCGACAATCATCATTCCTAACCACCCGTCTGTTGACCAACATCCTGAAGTTGTGCGGGCCTACATCCAGAAGGAGCTTGACGCGGGGCGCATGTCGGGACCGTACACTCAAGAGGAGGCTGAACGGATTCTACGCGGGCCTTTCTACGCTTCGCCACTCATCGTCTCGGAGCATGATCAGGGTCCGGATTTGCCGCCCAAGCTCCGCGTCTGTAGGCATCTGTCCAAGGGTGACAAGGTGTCGGGCATGGGCTCCGTCAACAGTTTTGTCGAGAAAGAACTCTTTCCGACTCACTTTGACATGGCTCAGGACGTTGAAGATGTGGTGAGTGCAATTTCTTTTGCTTCGGCCATTTGGCATGTCTCGGCGCCCGTTGGGCTGGTGTTGCACCGTTGGGGCACACTTCTTCTGCGCTCGTTGAGCTTTTTGTGCCCGTTGGGCTGGCGTTGCCATATTTCTTTTGCTGATCTGGTTTTCCAGATCGCTTCAGCGCCTGACGGCATGCAAGCCTGTCAATTCGATATCGAGTCTTTTCACCGCACCTGTCCGGTTCATCCGGATCACAAGCCTTACCTGGTCGTCGAGTTCGAGGGACGTTTCTACATCGACCATGTTCATCCTTTTGGTTTGGCCACTGCTAGCAGCAATTCGGGTCAGATCGCGAATGCGGCGGTTAGAGTTTGGAACATCATTTGGACCCCCGACGGACTTGTTCTCAAGTACGAGGACGATATGATCAACATTCGATTTCTCATTCCTTTTTCTCACTCTCACCAACCTTCTTATCGCTATTCGAGGGACGAGTCGATGGCGCTTATTGCGGATCTTCGCGTGCCTTGGCATCCCACGAAGACGGGCAAGGAATTTGTCGAGGAGATTGTTTTCATCGGTTTCTTCTGGGATCTCCGTCGTCGTCGAGTCTCGCTCCCGCTGGAGAAGCGGCTCAAGTTCCTTCACCGAGTACGGGATTTCAAGTCATGCCATAAGGTCACGCTCCTTCAGGTCCAGAAGATTCATGGCTCCCTCTTCCATGTGACGTTCGTCTACCGGGATGGCTCTTCTCGTCTTCCGGCAATTTCTCGGTTCATCGCAGTTTTCAAATCGGAGCATGCGGTGCTCCATATTCCTTGTCCGGTGAAAGACGTTTTGGATTGGTGGGAGGTTCGACTTTCCGAACCGCTGGTTTTCCGTCAACTAGCGCCGCTTCCTCCGATAGAGGATCTTCATATATATGTCGACGCTGCGACCTCTTGGGGTATTGGCATTGTCATTGGATCACAGTGGTACGCATTCAAGCTCTCTGATTCTTGGAAGACGCCGGGGAGGGCCATCGGTTGGTTGGAGTCGGTTGCTTTAGAGGTGCTGGTTTATTTCCTGGCTCAGATGGGTTTCCGCAATCGCCGTCTTCGCATGCACTCCGACAATACCAGTGTCATCGGAGCTCATTCCAAGGGACGTAGTTTGAACGCGGAGATTAACCTCAGCGTTCGGCGTACGTACGAGGTGCTCACGGAGTGTGGCATCACTCCCTCCTTTGCGCATGTCGCGTCCGCGGAAAATCCAGCGGATCCTATCTCTCGCGGCCTTCCGGGTTTGGGCATGCGTCTTACTCGCGCCTTCGAGCTTCCGAGTGATTTATCTGGGGTGCTATTAGATGCTTAGTGAGTGGGATGCATTTCTTCAAGATGTAGTGTTGATGTCTGTTAAGATTTGCTTTGCTGCTCGCTTTCTCATGTTTTATTGTTTGCTCTGCTGGATGTATCAAAGATTTTCATGCTTAGACACCTTAGATTAATGCTCTGCTGTGATTGTATGCTTTATTCTGCTGCTTATAATGCTAGTTTAAGTCTCGTTATGATCCAGTTCGATTGTTTGCTTCGATTGTTTACTTTGTGATCGTGGTTATGATGCGAGTCTGAGACATTCACGTCTTATTATTGAACCACGATCATGACACGCTCAGATTCGGATCTCTTCACAGCCTCGGGACCTCGTCCACCTCGGATGACGAGAGATACGTTCGTGGTCAGCCGTTCCAGCGGGAAGTTGGCGATGTTGGCGCCTGTAGCGCGTCCGGTGTCACCTTTGGGACGACGCTCGCAGCCAATCTCCCAGCAGATCATCACGTCTTTTCCCACATCGATCTTACCTTCTTCCAACATAGAGGATATCATCCATAATACCCGGCTAGCTGCTTCTCTCGCTATACCTCCCACCAAGGCCCGTGCCCCGCGCGAGTCTTCAAAATATGAACCAAGCTATTTCCGTCCACCTGTTCCCGCGGACCGTCGCGCTCTCATGTGGACCACTCCTCACACGAGGGATGTCACCGCCGAGTGCGGAGCCGTTATCTCACCCGCGCTCCAGGCGCTGATTTTCTCGAAACTGGCAAACTCTGTGGTTCCGGGCACGTTGAACAGCTACGGTTCAGGTCTGCTTCGGTTCACGCAGTTTTGCGACAGTCACAGGATTCCCGAGTCCATGCGGATGCCAGCTTCTGAGCCTCTTCTGGCAGCGTTCGTGGCCAACGCGTGTGGTACAGTCTCCCACTCGGCGGTCAAGAACTATGTGAACGGCTTGGCTTTCTGGCACAAGCTAAATCGGGCACCCTGGTACGGGAAGGATGACTGGGTTCCTCTTGTGCTAAAGGCGTCGATTAAGGAAGGCGTGAAGTTCAAGCGTCCTCCTCGGGGTCCGGTGACTGTGGCGCATCTTCGTGCCCTTCGTAAGGCCGTTCGTTTGGAAGATCCTGAGGGTGCAGCATTATGGGCAACGGCGACGGCTGCGTTCTGGGGTTGCAGACGTCTTGGAGAGTTGACTGTTCCCTCGGAGACGAAGATTGACTGTCTCCGCCACGTTTCTCGCGGAGGAAAGATTTCACGCTCGAAGCAGTCGGGTCGTGATGTCGTTGTTATAGATCTTCCGTGGACGAAGACGACGGGCGTCATTGGCGGAAAGTGTATTCTCACCGCGACGGGTGATGACTTATGTCCGGTGGCGGCGATGGAAAATCATCTCAAGGTTAACCACTCAGCGTCGGGGTCGACAACGCTTTTCGCCTACAAGTCGGGTCGCTCTTGGAAGAGTATGACCAAGCCTTTCTTCTTGAATTTTACGACTCGTGTTTATCGCGACGCGCTTTTGGAGCACGTCTTCGGACATAGCTACCGCATTGGTGGAACACTAGAACTTCTGCTGGCTGGAGTGCCTCCGGAGGTGGTTATGAAGATTGGTGGTTGGTCGTCAATGTGTTTTCTGATTTATTGGAGGCGTTTAGAGCAGGTTATTCCAGCGGCTCTTGCACGAGCGTGGGCTGATCAGAGGACTAAGTTTGCAAAAGCAAATGGTTTACCAGAGGACTTAGAAGATTTGGAGATTTGACTTGTATTGTTTCTTGTATGGTTTTGTACAGTTTTTGTATAGGATTTCCTTCTCAGTGCTCCGTATGGGTTTTCCGGACATGGGTTCTCGTCCGGAAGCGAGCTTTCAGCTCTTAGGAGCTCTGCTCCGGGGTGGTTGATCCGGTCTCGTACCCTGGTTCTCTGTACGGTCTCGGGTTCGCCTTGCGTCTGCGTCTGGTGTTTCGGGAAAGGTTTCCTTTGAGTCACGTGACCGCTTTGACGGTGGCAGTGCCCCTTTCCCGTGCCCGTCTGGACGGACGGTTTCCACCAGCGCATCCGCAACCCTTCGCTACACATATCTCATCTGAAGTGAATCTTTCTATTCTTCCTGTCTGAAAGATTTACTCTTTCAGATACTATTCTACACCGCGTCCACAAGGACGTAAAGCTCTGACTAACTTATTGTTAGCTTGAATATTGCGAAGAATGAGCATGCGTTCAAGCGTAAGATAAGTTAGTCAGTAAGATGAAGGACGCAGAGCCGGCAAGTGCCAGCACCGGAAACTCCCGTTTTGGGGATCTCATGTAAGCACTGCCGGCGTTGGACGCGCTTTGCTCGTTTTCCTCTGCGCGTCCATCTGCGTATTCCTCCTCGCGTTTTCTCCTCGGTCTTGTGGAAATTTTCGAATTCCCACCCGCCACTTCCCTGTTTGTCCGCTTACGCGGGGTTGATCCGGTCTCGTACCCTGGTTCTCTGTACGGTCTCGGGTTCGCCTTGCGTCTGCGTCTGGTGTTTCGGGAAAGGTTTCCTTTGAGTCACGTGACCGCTTTGACGGTGGCAGTGCCCCTTTCCCGTGCCCGTCTGGACGGACGGTTTCCACCAGCGCATCCGCAACCCTTCGCTACACATATCTCATCTGAAGTGAATCTTTCTATTCTTCCTGTCTGAAAGATTTACTCTTTCAGATACTATTCTACACCGCGTCCACAAGGACGTAAAGCTCTGACTAACTTATCATGAGAGTTTGGGTCAAGGCAACGGCCCGGTCCTGCCGGAAGGTCTTCCTCAAGAACCATCATCAGCTTGGATAGCTGCATTCAACACTCATTCAACGTTGGCGTCGACCACGCTAGGAAAAAATTTACGGTCGGTGCGTCGGTGCTGTCCATTCAGATTCGTCGTTGACAAGGATTGTATAGTAGTTTCGACAAGCCGTCAGCTTTGCGAAACTTCATTAGTCCCCGGTCAACAATCCACTAACAATCCCGGAGCAGTCCACTGTGAGCCTTTATCTGAGTTTGCTCCCCTTGTCTTCAACGGAAATTTAATCAGTAGGTCCATGAACATCACGAACACAACCGACGTTGAGCTGTGCCCAAGCTGTCGCGCGTCAATCGCGCTGACTTCATATTCGTTACCATTTGAAGAGGACTTCGCTAGAGCGTATCACAATCCTCCGAAAACGGACTTCCCCTTCATAGAGAGCAGCTTGGCTAATTCGTCCGGCGAGTTGAGGACGCTGGTCCGGGAAATTCAGCGTGTCGAGTCATTGCTTAGTGCGCTAAAGACGCACCACGCCCATCTCGAGAGGTATATCCATCGCACCACCACTTTCGTTCAGTCCTCCCCTATCCGACAGCTTCCAACCGAAGTACTTGGTATCATCTTTGCCGCGGCGTGTACTTCCTTTCAACAGGACGAATACAAAACCCCGCTGTCCATCAGCCTCGTCTGCTCTAAATGGCGTAGTATTTCCATTTCCACGCCTGCTTTGTGGACGAACATCTACGTTGCCCCGTACTCCAGCGCCTGTGGCCTGCCCGTTTACACACATTTCCTTCAACGATGTGGATGGATCCCAATCTCTGTCAAGGTGGAAGTGCCCGCCAGAGACTGGCACGCTCATGATTACGATGATGATTGCGTCTTTGAACAAACCTACGATTATCATGTCGAGGTTATGGGCGACGTTTATGCGAGCTTTGCTCAGTGGAAGGTTGCCGAGTTCCACATGAAGCGAGCAGACGTCCAACTTTTGGAAGATCTGGCCTTCCGGTGGTCCGATGAGATGGACGCTCTTCTTCTCGAATCCTTGACCTTGGCAATAACGGATAGTCCTGACACGACGAGCCTCCCTCACATTTTCAGTGAAGCCCCATTGTTGTCCACTGTTAACCTTCTGGATCGTTCCCATAGTAACGCTTTATTATGGACACGCACCCAGTTGCCTTGGGGACAATTACGACGGGTTCATACCGATCAAGCTAATGTGGCGTATCTAAGGTATCTCGATGACGACTTCCAGGATGAGGATGGAGCGAGTAGCGAACTTGTTCTTAACGGACCGTTCGATTCCTCGAGGACCCATTTTTACTTTCACCCCAACGTGTCCTTCGCACTCTATGTCACTACCCTCATCCTTAATTCGCACCTCTGGACCGAAAGCATGTGTGCATTTTTTGTCAATGTTTCCTTTCCCATCCTCGAAGACCTCGCAATAATTTCGCCCGACCCCATAACCTTCCGAAAAGGTGTAGTGCTCCACGAATGGAGCAACCCGTTAGGCGCTCTTTGTGAATCTCTGAATCCTTCGCAATGCAAATTGCGCACGTTTAGTCTTGTTATGAACGGCCGATATACCAATGCCTTTGCTGGTAGGACGGTGCAGCCGACGCTGGCGGACAGCCTGGTCAATGTGCTCCGGATAATGCGCCCTCTAACATGCCTAAAAGTCATTGAAGCTGAGTCGGGACTACCACTACTCAGCGAACGGTTCTCCCAGGAGCTGTTTAACAATACCCTCCTACCCGAGTTGAGGTCTGTCGAGTTGGTCTGGGCGGAGGATCGCCAGCCTGACAGTAGACTGCTCTCTGCGCTCTCTTCACGCGCAGGTGGTTCTCTTTCTTCTGTTGTCCTTGGCATCCGAAATGGGGGTAACCTTGGACGGGAAGTCTTAGAGTGCATGCGCGGTTTGCGACAGAAGAATGTTAAAGCGACATGCTGGTAATGTTCATTGCGCGCGTGTAGGAGAACTGTTGTCTAGCAAGGCTACGACGTCGGGCCAGGCCCGAGTCGTCGTTGCAAGTTTCAATTTGTGTCATCTCATGAAGGCGCTAATCAAGACTCAATTGGTACTACTTCCACTCGAGCTGTAAATTGTGGTTGTGTGTTTTCATTAGGAACTGTGTCAAAGTATCTATATCAGACTACTATTTTGCATACTCAGTATCAAGGGCAGTAGTAGCACAGCCACAATCAATCTCTTTTCTTCGCCATCGCCATCTTTCGCGCGCGGTCAGGTTCGTTTCTGCCAACGTTGCTATCCTTAGCCTCCATATAAATTGTAAGTGCTGCCTTGACTACATACCTGCTTACTTCAACGCAGATGAAGGTTTTCGATGAAGCACCCAACGACAACCAATCTCGAGTTATGCCCTAGATGTCACGCCTCAATCGCGCTGACTCCCTACGCGCTGCCGTTTGAGGAGGATCTCGCCAGAGCCTACCGCAACCCTTCGAAGGCAGACTCTTCCGCCATAGAGAGCGGCTTGACCGACGTGTCGGCCGAGCTAACCCCTGTGGCCCAGGAAATTCAGCGTGTAGAGTTTATGCTCAATGCGTTGAAGAAGCATCACGCGCAGCTGGACCGAGACATCCATCGTACTACGCACTACATCCAAGCCTCTCCCATCCGCCAACTTCCCACTGAAGTCCTCAGTATCATCTTTGCCTCAGCGTGTACTTCCTTCCAGAAGGAGGAGTACAAAACCCCCCTCTCCATCAGTCTCGTGTGCTCTAAATGGCGCGATATCGCCTTGTCTACGCCATCTCTATGGACAAACATTTACGTTGCGCCTGACTCTAGATACGATGGGCCCCTGTTCGATTACTATTGCGAGCGCAATGAGTCGCTCCCCGTTTCAATCAAGGTGGAGGTTCCTGGGAAACGGACCTTTTCGGATGACTTTGATGATGATTGCGAAAATCTTCTGTGGCACATTTTCTGCTATTGTTACGATTGGAAGCACGCCGAGCTCCGTATGCACCAAGAGACCATCCAACTTCTTGAGGACCATACCGGAATGCGGCGGGAGGGACCAAGCCTTCCCCTACTCGAGTCGCTTACCTTGGCGATAGAGGATCTGGACTTGGACAAATTACCCCGCATCTTTGACTTCGAAGCCCCACTCCTGTCTAGCGTCACCATGCTAGATTATTGGAATAGTGGCTCTTCACTGTGGACGGGTCGTGGGCTGCCTTGGGAGCAACTACAACAGGTTCACACCAACGAAACGAACATTGCGCATCTGACACATCTCAATAAGGCCTTCATGAACGGCAAAAACCGAACGCTGGTCCTTGGGGAACCATATCCTACATCCATAGCTGCGGCCAGTTTTTCCCTACAGTCCCATATGAACTTCACTCTCCATGTCACTGCCCTCATCCTTGACTCACAAGTGTGGATGTCCAGATTTTTCAAAAACATGTCCATTCCCACTCTTGAGGATCTCACGATGATCCTTCCCGAGCCGGCAGCAATACTGAAAGTTGCCCCCTGCTACATTCATTGGAGAAACCCACTAGACATGCTTCCTGCATTTTTGGAACGTTCGCAGTGCAGATTAGCGAAGTTCTCTTTCGTCATGCGCGGCCGGTTTCATGACCGTTACCCCGAGAAGGCTCATGAATCGCTTCCGCGTAATTTGGTTGCTGCGCTCCGCCAAATGGACCATTTGAAGCACGTACAGCTCATCGAATCAGGACCACCACTGATGAGTGAAAAGCTCTTCAAGCGATTATCTGCTGGTACCCTTCTCCCCGAGTTGACGTCGCTCGAGTTGATATGGGCGGAGAATCGCCAGCCTGAAGGGAAACTACTCTCCATGCTCTCTTCGCGGGCTGGTATTCTCACGTCTGTCGTCCTCGGCATTCGTAATGGAGTTAACCTCCCACCGGAAGTTTTGGAGTTTATGCGAGGTCTGCGACAGAAGAATGTTCAAGCGACATGCTGGTAGATGTCGTACAGATGGTACAACAACGAGAAGGCGAGAACGAGAAGGCAACCACCGGTTGTTCAAGTAGGGTGTCTGTAAATAGCTGTATACATACACTTCATTGAGACGAAACGTCACACTCCCGACCTGGTACACGACGGTGACATGGTACGCTGGATAAGTCCCACTTGGTGGTCTGGACAACAAACAAGCACCCCATGCGTGCAAGGCTTACGCGTGGCCTCATCTAGTTTCAGCTATCCAGATTGTAAGAGCCGATGAGTCGACACCGGCTTCACAGGTGGATGACTCAGGCTGTGGTACAATTCCAGGTTACAGAGATAAGCTACTTAAGTTAAAGCCAATATTTCTATTCTTCATGCTACGTAGATGGAATGTGTCGGCATAGACTACAAACATACGCCGGATGCGAATGAGTCCAATTGAAGCTACTCGAATTCAATGTCTACCAAAGAGTCGCTCGAATACCCTGCTGGCGCAGATTCGTCATACATTCCATCACGTCACCCCGAAGATCACCTCCATTCCGAACGCCGAGGACGACAGAGGATAGAGTCTCCATCCCTAGCCCTCCTCGTCCGGCGCGCGAATTGAGCATGGGGATCAGCGCATCCACTGGTTGACGATCTTCCGCCCACACCAGCTCCAGCGACGTAAGTTCTGGTAGAAGATGACCCTCGGTCATCTCCTGGAAAAGCCGTTCATTAAACAGCGACGGTCCCACCTCGGCTTCGATGACGCGCAACGCTCGTAGGTCCTTCATGCAGTGGAGCGCATCAACCAGACTGTCATCCAATGGGGGATGCTGAGGCATGTCTACGCGGAAGTACCTGTCGTAATAGCTGTCAATGCCATCAAGATATCGACCCCGCAACATAACAGTGAACGTTTGCAGTGAGCATTCGGAGCGAGCCAAGAATGCGGGAAATGCGGTGAAGGGGCTGATCCAGTCTACCGAGTAGGACTGTCTACGTGTCGCGTATGGGTCGGGAGGTATCATTGTGAGGCTTTGGAGGGTGGGGATGGTGACGGTTTGGAAGAACGCTTTAAGCGCTGCCGTCCAGACCACAGAATCGAACACAAGGGCAGAGACATGTGGACGGAGCAGGTGAAGATGGCCAAAGTGTGGCCTCAGAACGAGTGTTCCATTATTGCCGTCCGCGAATTCGTGGTGTACAGACGTTAGACCGCCTTGGTCGTTTATATAGCACAGAGAGTCAGGGCTGCCATGAGTACAAAACCGGCGGAGCTGACGCCAGGGCAGTGCATCAACGACCCGCCGCAAGCTCGTGGTTTTCCCGTCACGATCCAATAGTGTGAAACTGGTCAGGAAAGGTGCATCATCGAACAAACCACGTTGGACAAAGTGTGGGGGACCGTCGTTCAACAATGTCAGGGACTCCAGCAGAGGGAACTCCATTTGTATGGGATATCTCAAGATCTCGGTATCCTCTAGATTCATGCACAGCTCGGCAACCTTCCATTGAGCACAGTTTCGATAAATGGCTGAAACAAGCTCGATGTGATAGTCTTTGGTCTCCTCGTATGGAAAGCTTTTGCCACTCTCTTGAGCTGTGGGCCTCTCTGTGTAAGGAATTTCAACCTTGACGGAAATTGGTATATTCCCGCATCGTTTAAGATAGTGCTGGTACACATCGAGGCCATCCGAATAGGGCGCGATGTATATATGTGTCCACAGGGAAGGCGTAGCCAGCGCGATGTCACGCCATTTTGAGCAGACGAGGCTGATGGAGAGTGGAGTTTTATATTCGTTGCGCTGGAACGACGTGCACGCAGACGCGAAGATGATTCCGAGTACTTCGACTGGAAGCCGGCGAATGGGAGAAGAACGGGTGTACTGGGTGCTCCGTTGAATGTGCCTTTCGAGATGCGCGTGGTGCGCTTTTAGTGCGTCAAGTATCGACTCGACGCGCTTGATTTCCAGGGCCAGCGCTGCCATGCGGACAGATGGGTTCTCCAAGCTCTTCTCTATGCAGGCGGCATCGTGTTGAGTTGGGTTCTGGTATGCTCTGGCGAAATCGTTTTCAAAAGAGAATTTGTACGAGGTCAGCGCAATGGAGGCATGACATTTTGGGCACAGTTCAACGGAAGTCATTGCCTTGAGAACATGTCAAGGAAACCAGAAAAGCAATAAAAATAAGGCATACGGACAGAATCAAAGTGTTACAGAAGATGATAAGGCAGGCACTTTACTATTGCTGCAGGCTGAAAAGACTTGATTAGGTGGCATTTATCGGATGATCATATGTAAACGCACCAAATTTTCCCTCCGCACACTTTTCAGCGATGAAATACTTCTTGGTCCACGAAGAGACCTCACGACAATAGGCGAGGATGTTGGTGGACGATGGTGGGTGTTCGAAGCAGGATGGTAACGGTAACGTGACCATCGAAATCGATCTCTGCTTGCTCGACTTCCCCTGACCAGTGTGATGTGTCTACAATTCTGAATTTATTGAATCTAGAGGTCTACGGATAGATAGACTTTCAGCGAGTCCCGGGTTTGCGACTGATAATTGAGAATGTGATCTTTTAATGGCTACGGGAAGTTCACCGACACTCAGGCTGCACGATTGAAGGTTACAGGAATGAATGTCTTAATTAAGATGGGAGCAGCAGTCCTTCAAGTTAAGAGCCAATGTTTCTCTTTTACATGTTAGCTAACTGAGATGTATCTGCACAATAGGAGACTATCTACTCCGGACAAGAACGAATTTGATTGAAGCTACTCGGATTGAACGTTTACCTATCCCCACGCGCGGCGCACTCAGAGGCAGTGTCGGTCGAGGGTACAACTACTTCTGTTGCTACCAAAGAGTCGCCCGGACACCCTGCTGTCGTAATTTCGCCAAACATTCCAGCACGTCACCTCGAAGATCACCTCCATTCCGAACACCGAGGACGACAGAGGATAGAGTCTCCATCCCTACCTCTCCTTGTCCAGCGCGCAAATTGAGCATGGAGATCAGCGCGTCTACTGGTTGACGCCCTTCCGCCCACACTAGCTCCAGCGACGTAAGTTCTGGTAGAAGACGACCCTCTGTCATCTCCTGGAAAAGCCGTTCATTCAACAGCGACGGTCCCGATCCGGCTTCAATGACACGCAATGCTCGTAGGTCCTTCATACTATGAAGCGCGTCAGCGAGACTGTCCGCCAATGTGGGTTGCGTAGTAGCGAATATAAAGGTGCCTCCTTCATCGCTGTCAACATATCGACCCCGCATAATGACGGTGAACGTCTGTAGTGCGCATCCGGAACGAGCCAAGAATTCGGGAAGAACTGTGAAGGGACTGATCCATTCTGCCGGCTTGAAGTGTCTACGTGTCGTGTTTGGGTCGGGAGGCATCATTGTGAGGCTTCGAAGGGTGGGGATGGTGACGAGTTGGAGGAACGCTTTGAGCGCTCCCGTCCAGGCCACAGAATCGAACACAAGGGCAGACACCTGTAGATGGGGCACGAAAAGATTATAAAGGGGTGGCCTCATAACGAGTGTTCGATTGTTGCCATCCGCAAATTCGTCGACCAGATACGACATCATGTTCTCGTTGTTTACATACCGGAGGTTGTCCTGGTTGCCCTGAGTACAAAACTGACGGAGCTGACGCCAGGGCAATGCATTAACGAACAAATTCAAACCCCCAGTTCCGCTTTCACTCGCCAGTAGTGTGAAACTGGTCAGACAAGGTGCTTTATCGAACACACCACGTTGGGCAAAGCTCGCGGAACCCTCGCTCACCAAAGTCAGGGACTCCAGAAGAGGGAACTCCATTTGGATGGGATATCTCAAGTGGTAGGTGTCGTCTAGAGGCATACACAGCTCGGCAACCTTCCATTGAGCACAGTTTCGATAAATAGCTGAGAGGAGCTCGACGTGGTATTCGTGGGTCTCGTCATATGGAAAGTTTTCATCACAGTCAATCACTGGGCGCCGTTCCTTGAAAGGGATTTCGACCTTGATGGAAATGGGGATGTTCCCGCATCGTTCAAGATAGTGCTGGTACACATCGAGGCCATCTGAATGGGGCGCGACGTATATGTGTGTCCACAGCGAAGGCGCGGATAGCGCCATGTCACGCCATTTCGAACAGACGAGGCTGATGGAGAGTGGGGTTTTATATTCGCTGCGCTGGAACGAGGTGCACGCAGACGCGAAGATGATTCCGAGTACTTCGACTGGAAGCCGGCGAATGGGAGAAGCGCGTATATATTGGGTGCTCCGTTGGATGTACGTGCCGAGATGTGCATGGTGCGTTTTCAACGCGATAAGCATCGATTCGACACGCTCTATTTCCTTCGCCAGATCTGCCAGTTCGGCAGATGGGTTCCTCAAACTCTTCTGTATGCATGAAGCCTCGGACTGCGTTGGGTTATTGTATGCTCTAGCGAAGTCGTTTTCGAAGGACAATTTGTATGAGGTCAGGGTAACTGAGACATGGCATTTTGGACAGAGTTCAACAGAGGTCATTGCCTTCAAAACATGTCAGCGAAACCAGAACAGCAATAAAATAAAGGCATACGATAACAATAGAAATGTTACAAAGATTCTAAGGAAGCTTTACTACTCAGTGGGTTGTGTTGCTACAGGCTAAGATTAGTTAGTGCTTGTGGCTGAGATCATGAACACACCAAGTTTACACTTTTCAGCACCAGAAGCCTTTTTTGGCCCAGGAATGGAGCTCACGACAAGGGAGTACCGCGAGGTCCTTCGATAGAGAAGTGTTCAAGGTTCGTGCTGGCTGTGAGTGAAAGTCAGAACCAAGTCGTGTTTTGTACGAAAGTTGGACAAATCTGGAATACGGTGGAAAGTTTTTTGTACCAAAAGTCACATGATCGAAAGAACGCGTCCCAGACCCTGCCGAATCGAGAATGGCAAAATTGGACTCGTACAGCGACTAGAGGTCTACATACCAGGTCGCTTTATCCAGGCTTCTTGGGACCGACTTCCCTCTCGTTGTATTGCAACGCTACCCGGTCGTTGCGCCCGATGACAAACACAGTCAAATTGCAAAGTGACTCGGTTCATGGCAGCCGCATTGAGGTTTACTTCTACTAGACTGCTCAAAATGTCTGCACTTTCGACAAGGGTACTCTTCTGCGACTCAACGGCAATCTCCTTCCCCGCTGGGTCCGATGAACCCACCATCACGGATGCAGACACCTTACATTCCCTCCAATTAGCTGCAAACCAGCTTCGTGCAAAGCAGCCTGTAGCATTTCCCACAGAAACCGTATACGGCCTCGGTGCGCTCGCTCTTGACTCCACCGCTGCAGCGCGAATATTCGCAACCAAAGGCCGCCCATCCGACAACCCTCTTATCGCCCATGTCTCCTCACTAAAAATGCTACACACCCTCATACCGCCATCATACTCCCTTCCCCCCACCTACCAAGTCCTGATGAAGCACTTTTGGCCAGGCCCATTAACCCTCCTCTTCCCCAGCGATCCCAATGTCGTTCCCCCCATACTTACCGCCAATCACCCTACGGTCGCTATCAGGATGCCATCTCACCCGGTGGCGAGAGCTTTAATCGCGATCACGGGTGCTCCGCTTGCAGCCCCGAGTGCCAACTCATCCGGAAAACCGAGTCCGACGCGTGCAGAACATGTGCTTCGCGATCTCAATGGTAAAATTGACATCATTCTCGATGGCGGCGTGTGCGACGTCGGTCTAGAAAGCACCGTCGTGGATGGTCTACATCCCGATGGTAATCTTCGAGTGCTTCGACCGGGTGGTGTTACTGTTGAAGACATCACTCGCGTCCTTCACGAGAGTCTTGCTTGCGGTCCTCCAAAGGTCTTGGTCCACAGTCGTGACTATGCCGACCAGCAGATGGAGCAGGCGCCAACGACACCTGGTATGAAATATAGACATTACTCCCCAGCGGTGCCCGTGATTCTTCTCTTAACCGTCACCCCACCGCCCGCAGATGCAGAGGCACTAGACGCCGCCTCATTCCTTTCATCTCTTAGACCCAAAAATACATATAATCCTCTGAAAATCGGCGTCCTATCCCCTACGGACTCCCCTTTGGGACAATTTGATCTCAATGTACATAGCATCGAGTGGCAGCGGTTCTATTTGGGGTCTACGACCGACCCATCTGTCACCGCCCAGCGCCTATTTGATGGTCTTCTTACTCTAGAGCAGGCGGGAGTTGATCTTATCTTGATAGAAGAAATAGACGAGGCCAAGGAGGGACTGGCCGTTATGAATCGCGTCAGAAAGGCTGCGAACGAACACCGCTATATCCGTTTTTGAAAGGATCTCTTTCACGCGTACGTTCAGATGGTCGGTCCGCCCCCTCAATATCGTCATGAACGGCTCTAATATTATTTCCTACAGATGAGGGTAGATATGCGCCGCGATGAAGGCGTGTCGGGTTCACATATTCACTGTACGAATTAGCGTGCTGAATTTATACACGTGCATGCTGCGTGTACACGCCGATCGCCGAGCCCTTTGCCTTACTTTGTCTTTATCACATCCCAAAGATGGAATTGAGGAACCCTTTCACCTTCTCCTCCAGCCTCGAAGTAAATGCGTCCCTGACCAATCACGTCGGCGTGATCGCCAAATGTCTTTGTTCGACCAACGTCCAAACTCGCATTTATATGGACAGACGTCGGTGAATGGAGCCATCCTCAAACAATCACTTTCAGGTTGCCTCTTGTATCTGTATCTGTACCGCTACTACAACACTGTTGTATCCTCTTTCATCATGTCAAACAGTGAGTGTTGATGTTCTGGAGGCTTCCTCGACGCGTTAATCCTTTCACAGTTCTATATAATGCAACATCGCCACCATCTCGCGCGTCGACGCCTGGATACGCGTATCCGCCCAGCTTTCGGCTCCCTGGCGAAGGCACTCTACCCACCGATGACGAGATCTCGCTCTCTTCTGTACGGCTTTCAAAATGTTCGTCCAGACATCGCCATACCGCCCCGGAACTACTCCCATACCAGACCGACACCCCTCCGGAATCTTCGTCGGCCACTCTGCCTTACGAACAACCGATCAGTCCCTCACAACCGCCCGCCGAGCGTTGCTCCTCTCCGGAACCCCCAAACAAGCGTATTCCCCGCCCCCCAAACGCATTCATGCTCTTCCGCTCCGACTGCATCGCGCGCATCAAAGCCCAAGCCGCCAAAGACAACCGCGGCGAAAAACGGCAACAAGTGTTGAGTCGCGTCGCCGGCGAGGCGTGGCACCTGCTCTCACCCGAAGCGCGCCTCGAGTGGCAGGAAAAGGCGGCCAAAGTCTTCGCGGAGCACCAGGCCAAGTACCCTGGGTACAAGTTTACGCCTGCGCCGAAGGGGTCGGCGCGGAAGGGCAAACATGCTGGGGAGGAGGACGAGGAGATGTCGGTGGAGAAGATCCGTACGGAGATCTTGAACATCCCCGGGCTGGCGGTGAAGCACCCCGCGCCGCGGAAGCGCGCGTCGCGCAACAAGGCGCATCATTCGCCGAATGACGCCAAGCCGAATCCCTTGCCCTTGTCCTCATCGTCAACCTCGTACTCTAGTTTTTCGACGCCGGCCCTTGCGCCGTCGTCCCTCCAGGATGCGATATCGCCGTTGACGTTCGCGCCGCAGCAGATGGATGCGAATATGCCTATTTTCTTTCCGAATCCTTCGATGCCGCATTTTCTGGATAATTTTAGCCAACAGCAGTGGCGCCCGGCGCCGAGTGCTGGACCTCGTATCACCGAGCAGCGCCGCCCATCGACGTCGCTCGGCTTTCGTGAACGAGCGCCTGTGGCTGGTCCCGCGCCGCAGGATCCGATCCCTCGGCCTGCGTCTGCTAATTCTACGAGTCCTATCTATGTATGTCCTTTTTCTCGTACTCGTTGAGAATTCGCGCACTGATGTTCGGGTTTCTTTAGGGCATGACTATCCCACCTCCAATGAACTTTCCCCCGTGCGATAATATGGACTTTGCCCCGAGCCAACAACAGCAGCAGTATCCGATGCCTTTTGATACTGTCTTTTCGGACGAGTTTATGTTCCAGCATCTGAACTATGATTATGCGAGGATGGCGGATGGCTTTGGTCCGGATGGGTATTCGGATTATATGGATGTTAGTGCGTCGTCGGGGTCCGGGGTTGGGAATTAGATGAAGCATGTGTGTTATATACCATCGCATCCCGCACGTCACTTTTACGTTTGTATCTATAGTATGTATCTTATACTGTATTTCTATAGTTCTCAATATCTACATTAGCAAGTTCATGCAAGTCGGCATTGAAGATATGTTATTGCAATACATGAGTGTCGTTAGATGGTAGAGTAATGCTAAGTAGTTAGTTCGTTGTGGCGTCTATTATTACTATACATGATAGCCCTCAAGCGGTTGACGCTTCTTCGATATAATCGATGCAAGCTGTGCTATGCGCTCTTAGCATCTCGACATCGCTTCTACACTGATCCAGCATGCCGCCAGGTCCACAAGCTATAACCTTGATGAGAAAACCGAATCCTGTAGAGAGCGATATTGATTAGTACGCACCAAACACGCCAAGATGCGCCTTGGACGACCCAGCCGTCTCCTCGTCCGCTATCAGCGCTTCCGTCATCATATCCTCAATACCCGGCCGCCCAAAAAATATCCTATCCCTCCACTCCACCGGCCCATCCCACTCTACATCTCTCGCACCCGTATAGTAGATCTCCACCGCGCCCCGCAAGCTCTCCTCAACACTCTGCAACAAATCCATCGCGCTGTCAATCTCGGCATACGAGCGCACCGTCCACGCGAAGCGCATCCTGCACTGCTGCAAGTTGTCGTCGTCCCAGTGCAGGAGATACGGAAGCGTGAAGCTGAGCCCGACGCCCCCGGCGATAAACACGACGGCGGTGTACTTTGATAGATGATGCTCGTGCCCGTAGGGGCCTTCAAAGTAGAGCTTCACGGGGATGGAGCCGTCCACGCCGATAGGTTTAGCAGCGAAGAGCTCGTACAATGAGCGCGTCATGCCGTCGTACGGGCGTATGAGGAACGCGACGTGCTGCACGACGGGCATCATAAGCGGCGTGCGCTCCGCCTCGTCTTCGTCCTCGCCGGGCGACATCTTGTCTGGGGATGACGCTCTGCGTTTTTGGTCCCGCAGGTCGAAGCTGGCTGCGATCGAGAACGGGTGGCTCTCGATCGCGCGCACCTCTGGGAAGCGCAGATGAGCGAAGGACCCCGGGCGGATGGGGAGCGCGTCGGTGAGGTAGAGGTCGAGGCGCATGACGGTGCCGAAGTCGGTTAGGGAGCCGGTTATGGGGAGGAGCGAAGTCGTTTTGAAGACGCGCGCGAGGCGCTCGATGGCCCAGCACGCGAGGGTGAGGTACAGCCATTCTTGGGCGAAGCGCCAGAGGGTGTGGTAGAAGAGGACGAAGAGGCCGATGAGGGTGGATGAGATGTGGCCTGCGAGGAAGACTTCGTAGGAGAGTTGTCGGATGAAGCGGATTGATGGGAGGGTTGAGAGGATTAGGAATAGCGCGAGGGCGACGAAGCCGCAGTTCCAGTAGAGCTTTGAGAAGTTTCTCCACATGCGACCTGGATGGACACGCGTTAGGCATGACTACATGAGGTAGGTGCACGTACCGATCATGAAGGCGTAAATGAGGTACGCTATCGTGTGGATGATAGCAAAGACCAGTGACATCCGGCCTATGAATCGATGGAAGATGTTCCATGAGTCGAAGGACCATTCTGTAATCGCAACGAGCAGGTTCATGCGTCCGGCCGTCAATATCAAGAGAGGCAGAAGGACAAACGACAATACACCGGTCCTCGTCGCTATATACCGGATAACATATACAGTATCTGGGACGTAATCTGGGCTGCTAGGATGACGCCACCCGTAACCACATACCGCGGAAAGCGTTAAGAGCAGGAAAAAGCATGTCAGAGCAAGAAACTGGGAGAACGTCGGTATCGTGATGCCATATCTCTTCGAGATGGTATACGCCTGTATATGGTGGCGGGGGTAACTCTGTGGTTTAAAGCGGGGTATAAGTCGTGATGGGGTAAGGATTCGTCTAAGTCGAGTGCGTATTATGATGCCGCGTAGAGCAACCACGGTGAAGAAGATTACATGGATAGCAATACTGAAAAAATCATCAGACTCGAAAACGAGGGAGAGCAAACATTTTAATACCCAAGCAGCAAATTTAGATGCCTCTGGTAACGAAGCTGAATTATGATCTCCTTGACGGAGCCAGTCGCGGAGATTTCATGCGACGTCTCATCTAGTGGGTCGGACATCGATTCAGAATCGAGGGCGAAATGGCCGACCGCCAGGACCGACTGTCCCAGCAGGCAGGGGACAGAGGGGAAAGGGAAGAAGGGTGATGGCAAATGGCGCGGCTGTCGCAAGAACGGAATCTTATCTGATACGTGTCCTTACCTATCCCGGGTTATCTGATAACCCAGCCCCTGTGCCGATTTAAGCCGAAAGCGATTTCCAGACGTCGCTCTATTTAGCTCTTTTCCTTCAACCACCAGCATTACCTTTCCTCTAGATACTACAAATGCAGGTCATCGCATTTCTGTACTCGCTTCTCCCTATGCTCGCGCTGGGCGCAGTCCTCAAATCTCGTGATCAACCACGCCACGCTCCTTCTCTTGTCCGACGCCTAGATACACGTCCTACTCCGGCTCCGACTGGTCCAGCCAAGGACTCGACGACAATCCACATCAACGACCGGGACGACTTTTCCATTCTTGCCCCTGCAACCTCTTCACGTGAGTCTACTACAGTTTTCCTTGTGGCGTATCTGACAGTGACTTTGGTACAGAACGTATCGCAGACGCGGAAAACGATGCAATCGCCTTTTGCAGCAGCGGTTCCTCTAGACAGTGCGATAACACTATACCCGATGGCTTCATCACAGCCGCTGCAGTGGAATACGCAGATGACGGTTCATATGTACAGGCAAGGCGGTTCCTTTTGGACGCGTTTCGATTATCACGCCTTGGACAGATTACAGGATGCATAGACCCGAGCAAGTTCCGTATGTCTTCGGCAGACGACGGTGGCCAATACGACGTTCGGTACCCAAATGGCGCACAATGTACCTTTGGAGGATATCGTGCTAGTTTTATCGAACAGTAAGTTTGTCGACGACAACACATGCATTACCACGTCTGATCATTGCGCGTTAGGATCGAGCCTTCCGCCAACCGTTTCTGTGTTCGCTGCTGTGCTAGGGCCGACGACCAAACAAACTGCAACTCGCATCAAGACCGCGCTGGATGTGCTGTGGCGATTCCTGGAACCTACGATTTCCCTGAGCTAGGTATCTCGTGCGCATAGGACGGACCTCTTTTTTCTTACGACTCTTATTTCGTTTTGTTTGGACAATTCGGCAATGTGTACCCTGTACAACGATACTCAAATTGTATCCCTTATTTTATTATCTTCCTAATTTTGTAGTAAAATACAGCTGAATGATGTATCCGCCGGACTCCCTGTAACCACTTCTTTTCGTTGAACTGTATACTCAATAAATTCAAGATTGTGTAAATCCCGGACAGTAGTGATTAAGGGTCACGTTACCGCTACCATCTTGCTTCGAACGCCCACCATCAGTCATCGTCATCCCCGCCTGTTGTCGTGAGATCTCTTCATGGATCCAAAAGTGTTTCAGTGTTGAAAAGTGTGCAGAGGGAAAACTTGGTGCGTTTATGATCCTCCGATAAACGCCACCTAATCTGAAGTCTTTTTCAGCCTGCACCAATAGTAAAGTGCCTGTCTTATCATCTTCTGTAAAACTTTTATACTGTCGGTATGCCTTAATTTTATTTCTTTTCCGGTTTCCTTGACATATTCTGAAGGCAATGACTTCTGTTGAACTATGCTCAAACTGTCATGTCTCAGTTACCCTGACCTCATACAAATTGCCCTTCGAAAACGACTTCGCTAGAGCATACAGTAACCCAACGCAGTCCGAGGCTTCATGCATACAAAATAGTTTGAGGAACCCATCTGCCGAACTGGCAGATCTGACGAAGGAAATAGAGCGTGTCGAATCGATGCTTATCGCGTTGAAAACGCACCACGCGCATCTCGACACATACATCCAACGGAGTACCCAGTACATACGTTCGTCTCTCATTCGCCGGCTTCCGGTTGAAGTACTAGGAATCATCTTTGCGTCTGCCTGCACCTCATTCCAGCGCAGCGAATATAAAACCCCACTCTCCATCAGCCTCGTCTGTTCGAAATGGCGTGACATCGCGCTATCCACGCCTTCGCTGTGGACACACATATATGTTGCACCTCATTCGGGTGGCCTCGATGTGTACGAGCACTATATCAAGCGATGCGGGAATATCCCGATCTCTGTAAAGGTCGAGATTCCTTACAAGGAGCGGCCCACAAGTTTTGATTGTGACGAAAACTTTCCATACGAGGAGACTTGGGACTATCACCTCGAGCTCGTTTCAGCTTCGTATCGAAACTGTGCTCAGTGGAGGGTTGCCGAACTCTGCATGAATCAAGAGGATGTTAACCTCTTGCGTTCTCGTTTTGCGGCCCAACCACCACCTGTCCTAGAGTCCCTCACATTGGTGAATGATGGGCCCATGAACGATGTCGAACCCGACTTGTTTATTAAAGCATCATTGCTGACCAGTTTCACAATACTGGACGGCCAGGACAAAACTGTGGGGTTTGCTTTTTACCTGGATGCACTGCCCTGGCACCAACTCCGCGAGGTTTGTACTCAGAGCGACGTGTACAATCTAACCGATGAGTTCGACGATGGCAATAATCGAACACTCGTTCTCAGGCCGCATTGTCATGACATTGACCTGCCTCTCATCGGATTCCTACCGGTCACGTTGCGCATCACTGCCCTTGTCCTCGATTCTGTGATCTGGACAGGTTCGCTGCTCGCTTTTTTCCGCAGGATCACCATATCCACCCTCGAAAGCCTCACAATGCTACCTCCCGACCCAAGCACGACACGTAGACACTTCCACCCGACGGAGTGGACCGATCCCTTCCGCTCTCTTCTCGAATTTTTGGACCGCTCCAGATGCGCATTACGGACGTTCACTGTCATTATGCGTGGTCGATATGTTGAGGAGATTGATGACTATGGCGAACGGTTGACCTACATGTATACCCCATGGAACCCACCGGCAGACAGTCTCGTTGATGCGCTTCATAGTATGAAACACCTACGAGCGTTGCGTGTCATCGAAGCGGAATCGGGACCGTCGCTGTTGAACGAACGGCTTTTCCAGGAGATGACTGAGGGTCGTCTCCTACCAGAACTTCAGTTGCTGGAGCTAGTGTGGGCGGAAGGGCGTCAACCAGTAGACGCGCTGATCCCCATGCTCAATTCGCGCGGCGGACGAGGAGAGGTAGGGGTAGAGACTCTATCTTCTGTCGTCCTCGGCGTTCGGAATGGAGGCGACCTTCGACGTGATGTGCTGGACTGTATGGCAAATCTGCGACAGACGGGTATTCGAGCGACACTTTGCTAGCAACAGACATAGCTGCAGTACCCCGAGTAACCTACCAAAACTGCTGCTCAGTGGGCGGTGCGTAGGGTTAGGTAGTCATTCAATCCGAGTAGCTTCAATCGAATTGCTTACTACTCGTTCGCACAACTTCTGATTTCTGCTTGAACGTTATCCTCAACCGTGCGATCTGCGCTGTATGGAGTGATCTAGTAATGGGAAAATTCATTCCAGATCCAACACTCACGTAAATCATGGTCTTGCGTATGCGTCCTTTCAGAGGTGACGAGCGTGGTGTTGCAATCTTCACAGCCAGGATTTACAGCTGTTTGCACAGTAGATCGATCGAGTGTTTATATCAAGCAAACCCTACTCTAGGTGTTCGAGCGACACATTACACACCTCAGGTGGCACGTACAGGTATAATTACAGCTTCTAAATTGTCCCCAAGGCCCGTATGGCACCTTCGTAAGCCCGGATTGCCCCATAATGTGATGTTTCTTGGGACAAGGGAAGGTCGGAACACCTAGCTTAGGGTTTGTATTTATTAATCGCACGATCGCTTACTGTCATCTAATTTGCAAACAGCTGTAAATATTCAGGAAAAAGTCGATGACATCCCCGCATTTCTCTCTCGTCTCTAATACGTGTATCTTCTTTGACCATTCGGATGTGGCGCCAGTCAAGAAGGTCTATTGTGATGATACATTACATCTAGCTAACATCTAACGTAGCAATAATTCGCTCTCAGGGGCTGCGCCTGAGTTAACTAAGACCGCCCTTTAAGCCTGTACAGTCTTGAGTGCATCTACAAACATTACTCACAAGCACACTACTTTATTGCGGCCGCGGTGTTGTACCATCTGTATGACAACTACCAGCACGTCGCTTGAACATTCTTCTCTCGCAAATCCCGCATACATTCCAAAACTTCCGGTCCAAGGTTACCCCCATTTCGGATGCCTAGGACGACAGACGAGAGATTACCATCGCTGCGCGAAGAGAGCGCGGGAAGTAGTTCTCTGTCGGGCTGGCGATCCTCCGCCCAGACCAACTCGAGAGACGTCAACTCGGGTAGGAGGGTAAGGTTAAGCAGCTCCTGGGAGAACCTTTCGCCCAATAGTGGTGGCCCCGACTCCGCTTCGACGACTTGTAGGCGGTTTAGATGACTCATGGCGTG
>QLPD01001565.1:0-48498 GCA_003314085.1 Hymenopellis raphanipes | reverse complement strand
TATCTGCGTTCTAAACCATCCTTTCATTCTGTTACTCGTTCTATCATGTCCCTTTCTCCCGCACCGCTATTGCACCTTTCTATGATAACACATACTTATCATTCTCTAGGTTCCCATAGTTATTGTCTGCGTAGTCGCGGTTATCCTCGTTTGCGTCTACTTTTATCGGCGTCGTTCGGCTCCCTCCAACACGGCCGTTTCCTCCTCTACCACTGCCCTTAACCCGACCACCTCGACCACTTCGACCACCAATGATACTAATACACGTCCATCATTCTGGTCCTCCTTGTTCTCTGGACTTGGCGCAGGAATGGGCGTTGTTTCTCCTGCCGGTGTTCGCGATACGAACGGCGTGCGAGAAGTCACAGCTGAACAACTTGCTGGGACCGTTCCACGTAGCACGGGTAGCCCGATTACTACTCCTGCAACGGCAGCCAGAAGGAGTAGGCGACCAAGGCGTACTCCCTCCCAGATTTCCACCATATCACTTCCCGTGTATATGAAGGAACCTGGCGAACAGGAGCTGGTTATCTTCCGGTGTGTATCCCTTCTCCTCTTTCACATGCGGCCCATGTCACGTCGGCGTTGGGGTTATCCGCCCTGGACACGGCCATGATAGTGTTTACATCACCATATTTATTCTTCCTCTCATGTCCGGTATGCTAACCGTCTTTCTAGTGGGCCTGAAGACATGGAAGATGCTCCTCTTCCCACAGATCCAGTTACCGTACGCATGCCTCCATTGTCTGAGGATGTGGATCCCGACAATTCTCGTTCCTCTCATGAACACAATGAATACGGCCGTATCCCGGACACACCGCATGATGCTCCGCTGCTCGACAACCGCGAGGAAAACAACAATGATGCCCAGATCCAAAATGGCCCACCAGGTGAAGGCATGCCCGTCCGGAATCTCGGACATTCGAGGAACGGAAGTGCTCCAAGCAGTGGAGGGGATGGAGAAGATCCCCGCGGCGCCGCACCGGCATACTTTGAAGTTGCGGTGGTAGACCTGTCGCAGGACAGCGATCCGGCATCGGCCCCGTCTGCCGCGGAGACCGCACCTACTACGCCTGAGCCTGACGCGGAGGCTACAGCGACGAGTGCGCCTGCGCGAAGGTCTATAACGTTCAGGAATTTCTTTGGCGCGTTTGGCAATGCACGGTCGAATTACCGTTCACCGTATGGACCGGGCCAGGCTAACGCGACACGCCATCGGCAAAACCAGTCTAGTGGTGGTGGATCCTTCCTCTCCTCGAATAATTCGCATTATCCACCTTTAAGTGGGTCTCCTCTTAACCTCTCTCGTACACGGTCACGCTCTATCATCTCGCGCGGCTCCCGACCGAACACACCGAACCCTAACGGATCGACGAACGCACTAACGTCGCCCTCAATGATTTCACTCAGTTCCATCAGCGCGCCGCTGACGCATACGCTTGTGCGCACGGAATTTACGTACCCCAAGTCTGGGCCGACGCCTGAGCAGTTGATGCTCATTTCTTCCCGAGAGAGCTTTAGTCGGTTTGGTGTGCCTTATGGTGAAGATGCGGTGCGCTGGGCGAGTGAGAGTCGATTAGCACTGCACGATGATGACGGAACACTGCCACCCGACTTTGATGAGCCGAGTGGGTCGCGGGCAAGGTCGAGGAGCGGCACTGGCCCGTCTTCACATATCAGAGGCGATAGTGGCGTGTCAATGGGACATCAACGGGCGGGGAGCTCGTCTTCGTTGCTGGCTGTGCCGAACGCGGTGGTCCCGGGTGAATCGCCTCTTGCCACTAACTCAGTCACTGCTGAGACGGAAACGGAGACGGAGACGGATGAGGAACCTACGACCTCCACGCCTGCCAGTGCCTCTCCTGAACCCGAGCGAGAACCCGAACCCGAGGCTGATGATAATAAACGAAACACTATAAGGCCCACACCTAAATCGCCCACACCTAAATCGCCTTCACCTACGCCAGATGACGAGGCCTCTCCTTCCTCTCCTGTTTCTCCTGCGACACCTGCCCCAACTACCATTTCCCCTGCTACCACATCCACCTCCACTTCTACTTCCGCTCCACCTTCATCGTTCCCCGCTACTTCTACCAATCTCAAACGCGCGTCAACGGGCCCTGTTGGGCTTGGTCTCGGTCTCCCGCCAGGCGCTGCGCCGCCGATGCGCTCGTTCTCCCGCGCCAGCACGGTGTCGGCGGGCTCGTACGCTACGGCTGCGGAGACGCTTAGTGTGCGTACGGTCACGCCGACGCTTTTGGAGGAGAGGGAGAGGGATGATATGGTGCGGGTGTATTAAGTGATCATGGACAGAACTAAAAAATCACATCCACATCTACATCTATCTATCTATTTACTTACTGATTTAGGGCTCTCTTTGGATTATGAAGACCATCCATGTGTATTTTACTTGCTTGATTTTTCTATTGTAGATTTGGGAATAGTCTCAATTCAATTAGGAGTGAGTGGTGGCGAGTTTTGAGGCAAGTTGAAGTGATTGAATGGGTGATAAGTACAGATAGGACATGAGTGGCGAGATCAAAGTTGAGGAAGCGAATGAGGGACAGTAAATGCGGCGAGCCGAGTAGCTTCTGTCTCCAAATAGTATGGTTTGGACGGAATACGCCATATGCATATGCCGGTGCGTACAGCGGGGAAGAATACCATGGACATGGTCAAGCAGGATATTAAAGATTGCTCGTCGGTAGAGCTGCTCGATTATGAGATCTATGTGCTCAAGTTGGGGCAGTGGTGGACGAGCGGTCATTGGAGTTGAATCTCCAGAGGAAAAGTCATTTATATATGATGACCGAGGCAGAGCAAAGGGCGGGACAAAGTGTAAGCTAAGAACAGGTGGTCAAAGTACACATCCAAGGAATATGTCCCGCCGGAATCATGCGTGACATTGGTGAGTGGCGCAAATCTTGTTCTGGTGTCTACTCATGCAGTACTTTAGAGAAGTTCTAAGAAACCAGTCTCAGCGTCAAATAGCGTATATCAATCTTACCGCGCGAGTGAATGTTAACTCTGAGGAATCCCGACCGCAATGTCTTGGAGCCTACTTATCTGCAACAAAGACAACAATTGTCCTCCAGTGACCCACGACCTTCGGAGGAAGCGCTGAATCGTTCAAGTCTGAATACATAACTTGATGCCATGCCCATTCGAATAAGTATCCGAATCGATTGCTGTAGGATATCTGTTCCATAAACCAAACCATTCTACAGGCCGCTTAAAGACCAACCCCTGGTCGCTTTGGGAGAAGAACGACCTTGCGGGTTTTCTGAATGATCATACCCTCCTTACCGAAGTAACGCTCGGTCTAAGACAGTTGTTAGTCAAGGTCGAAATGGCAGCACAGTGACTATACTTACTTCAAAGCTCCACTGGTCGTGGGCGCGAACCCAGTTACCTAAAGCTTCGGTATATGTTCTCACTTCGAAGTCGAGAGGCCCGCCATACACAGGAATATTGTTCCATGCCTTGAAGAACTTGGCCACCAGGTCGTCGTACAAGTTGGAGATCCACTGCAGGGCACTGTGGATATCAAGATCCAGCTGGCGCATAGCGATCGTAACGAGATTGTGTTCGTCATCGCCGCGAGATTGCCTACGCCGCAAATCAACACATCATCCATCAACTTTGGAAGGAAAACACACTCGACATTGTATGAATAGATATCATTTGCAATCCACGTCATGTCAAGGCTCAGCGCTGCGAGCTCCTTAATGACCGGGTCATCCATGACCTTGTCCGGGAGGTTGAGGTGCACCTCGTTGATAACAACCGTAGACTTGATTCCACAGGTGTCCCTGCGAATTTCAAAGTAGCTCTCAATGTCCCGGATACGGTTCGCGCTCCGGTCGACCGCCTGCTGCACGACAGCGTCGGTGTACAGCTGGAACGTGTCGATGAAGCGCTTCTGTGCTGTGGGTGTAACGATGCGGATGGCATTCAGCCAGAACCTACGGCGGGCGGCAGGTGTCAGGAACGAAGATGTAGATACTAGCATGGTGGAGACGACATACGACCGTGTTACTTCACCGCCAATCCATTCCCCTTCAACGGGCCGGGGTTTGTGAGGGTTGCGTAGAGCGTCCATGACACAGTCCATCTGGCGACGCACAGTCTCAGTATCTGCAACATCAGAATGCTCGTCTATGATCCAGAACAAGTTCATTAAGTCGCAACCAATGCGGCATCCATCTAAAAACTCAGTCTACCCTGAAACGAAGCATAGCGTTGGAGACGCATACCTTTATTTAGGAGGGGATACCCAAGTGAAGCGATCAAGCCTTGAACGGGAGGTGAGCCTACGTTCCATCAGCCACAGGACACATTCAACTTACTGACATCCCAAAGGTTAAACACCTTTTGTGCCTTAGGACTGAAGGCGTTGAAGCCCTCGCACCATTCCTGCGACTCCTTCTTGCACTCCTCATAGAAAGGGTTAATGCGGCGAGGCCAGGGCCAGTTCCTGAGTATGTCAGGGAGATGGAAGGCAACTTCGTTAGACATCGTATCACGATGCGGGATGTGGGGGTCTTAATGCAGGACAGACTGAGATAAACCTGGCACCTGTCAATATAGGCCCCCGTCCAAGAAGCTTGAGAAGCGTTTTTCTAGAAGGATAGGCAAGTAAGCAGGAAGCTCGCGGTCACAAGCTCATCGATCTCTACATTGAGATCTTCAAGGTGTAGGGGAAGGCTCCGACTCTACTTCTCGCTTGTACAGGTTAGACACACCTTGCTCTTGGGATTGACTGTTGAACAGGTCATGCTACTACTAGTAGCTTGACCCCGTACCAATGTCATGCTAGTAGACACGCTCGCTGACAGTGGTGCCAAATGCCACAATGTCTAGAGGACTTGATGTCCGAGGTCAAGCACTGTGCCACTGAATATCACGGAGACCACATAACACGACCGTACAAGCGAGCCTTTTCGTCGAAGCCCGATCTAGCCTCCTTAGCTAGGCGTAATAAGTAGTCCGTAAGCGGCTTTTGGAAGCAAGCAGAGAAGCCCCCTTCGTCAGGCTTTGTGAACTTAGGAAATAATTAATTATCGAGTTTTTAAGTCCTGTGGCGCAAAACCAGCCATTCCTCGCGACAGCGACCCCCGGATGAGCTCCTGTATTAAGGTAATACGGTAGTGCAGCAACACCCATAAGCAGTATGTTCCCTTCCGTCACTTTTCCTTGGCAAAGGGGCACACTCTTACACTTCTGTACATGCCTGGTACATGCACTTAAGGACCATGTGTGGCGGCACCCGAAGATGATGTGCTGTTCATGTCCTAGGCTATGAAAACTCCAAAATAGAGACTATTTGTGTTACTACCCTGCAGTATCACCTTACAGGAGCTCATCCGGGGGTCACACTTGCGAAGAATGGCTGGTTTTGCGCCACGGGACTTAAAACTCGATAATTAATTATTTCCTAAGTTGGGTTCGGGCGTGCCGAAGGGGGCTTCTCAAATAGTATATTCCCCCAAGGTGAAAGGAGCCCAGTACTTGGACTCTGGGGTTCAAAGAGTGAACTCAAAAAGTGGCTTGAAGGAAGACGGAGCTCTTGCTGCTTTCAATGCCGTCGACGATCAGCTCTTCTAGAGTGAGAGGCATAGTCGAAATGAGACGATAAGGGTGGTCCACCGAATCGATCAATTCCAGTGTGCGAAGACGCGAGTCTAGGGAGAAGAAACGTCCTGCTGTGATCGTCGGTGCATCCTGTGCGTACGAAGGGAGCAAACCAGAAGAGGACGTTGGATGCACTGGTGATGAAGCGGGGTAGATTTGATTGTCAATCGTGAGCACAGTGAGCTGGGGTAAAAGAGTGTGTTGCGCGGCAAGGTAGAAGCAGAATGACGGTCCTTGGAACATTCGCGCAATGTGACGTCCCGAAGAGAAGGAAAGTCCGAAAGGAAGGCGCAGTTAAGAGAGAGGATCTCCATCGATGTACGACGCCAGCCACGAGCGTGAGGAGCCGCGCTTCGTTCATCGAGAGGTCCAGGTAGATGTGCGTGATACGTTCGAGAGCGCCAGATCGTATCTGAAAGGAAGCAAGGAGATAAGGACCGAATCCGCCATATTCCGGTGCATGCGGTGGGGAAGAATGCTTTGGACGTCGTCAAGCAGGATGTCAAATATTGCTCGTCGTCGTCGAGGTAGAGCTGCTCGAGTATGAGGTCTATGTATGAGCTCTTGGGGCAATGGTGGACGAGTGTCCATGGGAGGTGAATCTTGAAAGAAATGAAATGGCAAGCAATTTTTATATGATGATTGAGGGAGGGAAAAGGGCGGGACAAAGTTCAGGCCAAGAAAAGGTGGTCAAAGTACGCATCTAGAGCGATATGTCACGGATCATGCGTGACATTGGTGAGTGGCGCAAGTCTCCTCGAGCACTACTTTAGAAGTACGAAGAAGCCAATCCCAACTTCAAAGACAGTATACACTGCAGTCAAATGCGAACTCTGAGGAATCCCGACTGCGATGTCCAGGAGTAAGTAATCGATTCCATGAACCAGACCTGAGTCTACGTAGTTTAAAGACCAACACCCGGTTTCTTTGGGAGAAGAACAACCTTGCGAGTTTCCTGAATAACCATACCCTCCTTACCAAAGTAGCGCTCGCTCTAATAAGACAGCTGTTAGCCAAGTTCGAAACGGTGGCACAGTGACTATACTTCAAAGTGCCACTGGTCATTGGCGCGAACCCAATTTCCTAAACCTTCGGTATATGTCCTCACTTCGAAGTCGAGAGGCCCACCGTACACAGGAATATTGTCCCATGCCTTGAGAAACTTTGCGACCAGGTCATCGTACAAGTTGGAGACCCATTGCAGGGCGCCGTGGAAATCAAGACCCAGCTGGTGCATAACGATCGTAACGAGGTTGTGTCCGTCATCGCCGCGAGATTGCCTACGCCGTAATCAGCACATCATGGAATCATGTTTGAAAGGAATACGCACTCGATATTGTATGAACAGATATCATTTGAAATCCATAGCATGTCGATGCTCAGCGCTGTGAGCTCCTTAATGATCGGGTCGTCCATGACCTTCTCCGGGATGTTGAGGTGAACCTCGTTAATAGCATAGGTAGGCTTTACGCCACAAGTGTCCCTGCGAATTTCAAAGTAGCTCTCAATGTCCCGGATATGCTGCGCGTTCCGGTCAACTGCCTGCTGCACGACAGCGTCGGTGTACAGCTGGAACGTGTCGATGAAGCGTTTTTGTGCTGTAGGTGTGGCGGTGCGGATAGCATTCGACCAGAACCTACGCCGCCGGAGGGCGGCAGGTGTCAACAACAAAGATACAGAGAGCACGATGGAGACGACATACGATCGAGCTACTTCGCCGCCAATCCACTCCCCTTCGGGGCGAGACTTGTGAGGGTTGCGTAGCGCGTCCATGACACAGTCCATCTGGCGACGCGCAGTCTCGTTATCTGCAACATCAGAATGCTCGTCTATGATCCAGAACAAGTTCATCAAGTCGCAACCGATGCGGCATCCATCTAAAAAACTCAGTCCACCTGAAGCGAAGCATAGCGTCCGATACGCATACCTCTATTCAGGAGGGGATACCCAAGTGAAGCGACCAAGCCTTAAGATGGTAATGAGTCTACGTTCCTTCGGCCGCAAGACACATTCAACTTACCGACGTTCCAAAGGTTAAACACCTTTTGTGCCTTAGGACTGAAGGCGTTGAAGCCCTCGCACCATTCCTGCGACTCCTTCTTGCACTCCTCATAGAAAGGGCTGATGCGGCGAGGCCAGGGCCAGTTTCTGAGTGGGTCAGGGATTTGGAAGACTTCTTCGTTAGACATCGTATCAGAGTGCGAGATATTGGAACTTGTAGTTGTCAGAAAATGTGGGGAACAAGAGGTATTTAAACAAAGAAGAGCATGTATATAATCAAGACAAATCCGGAGAATGGGTAAATTGGCAAAGCAAAATTGGAATGGAGAGATGACAGTGGAGTGGAAATGTGAACGATTGGTACATGGCGAGTCCACGCGAGTTGGATAGAATGGAGATGCATAACACGTCGGTCGGTGGCGTTAAGTAGGCGCGTCGGAACGTGGTGCTGTCAGTGACAGGTTGACAGCGCCTCAGGCTCAAACCTGAACAAGTCCCGGTCTGCGGGCAAAATGCTTTGCCTTCGTGCTCGGAAGGGCTGTCATAGGAACATTGGCAACCATATCCTCTGTGGACTGTGAAACAATACTTAGACGAGATGGAATAAAATTATATCAGATATTAATGTGCTTCGTGTGAGGCGTGGAACTAACCAGGTGTGACGTGAGCAAGGGTAAGTGCGGATTGATTGTCATGGTGATGAGAGGGAAGAATAACTCCATGCCAATGAAGTGGCGGCGCGTCCACACTCCTCACTGGCACATGTCAAGGTGACATAAGTACTCAACTTTGGTGGCGGAGAATACATACCACGGCGTTGGTCGGTGGCACCAGGCATGTCAGAGTGTGGTGCAGTCCGTGACTGCACCTTCGGCCTGATTCCAACACAAAATGTGGGCATATGAATGGAGGATGGAATGAGTAGTTTGTGATGCCATATAAAACCTCGCCCCAGGAACTATAGAAAGCAGCTTTGGGCTTAATTCAAGCAGGACGAAGCATACATAATGTATAGTTGCGAGATACAGTGCTCTTCGCAATAAGCGTGGCTTTGCTATTTCGGATTTGTGATACGCATACCAGTCAGTTCCATCACCCATGAGTGACCAGCACGTACATGAACGGCATCACCCGTAGTAGATCCATAGACTCGACATTGATGCCTGTATATGATGAATGAGTTCGTGTGGGCTAAACGAGATAACGAAGCACACAAACCACCCGCGGCTGCAGTAGCACCATATGCAAAAACGTGCTTGTTGGTTAAGATCTCGCCCTTGTTGTCAACGTCGAACGCATATCTAGGGAAGCTGGTAAGTAGTGTAGTCAAAAGGCAACGTACGTGGTGGCAGGTAATACCTGGTCCAAGCCTGGGAAACCTGCCCCGCACGCAGTGTCTCCACTATCGCGAGATTCGACACGAAGTAATCACGAAACTTGACCGACAAATATATGGCAAGTACGGCCGTCCGTTGAGAATGTAAGGATGCAATACCGTTCTGTAATCCGATACCATCTGCTACGACTCGCACGGACTGAACCTGTTACGGGGTCTAGACGGTAGACAGGGTTCGGCATAAGCGGAGGAGGGCGGAAGCGATTCAGCTAGCCGTATCTAGAGTTTGGGTCAGCCTACGCTTTGGAATGACTGAACGACATACGTAGGATCGGTGAAAAAATGTTTCCAGTCGTATGAATCTGGACGTCGTTAATGGAATTGACTTGACGAGCTACGACAGAGTTATTCTGTTTGAGGCTCAGAAGTGCGTCGGAATCTCACCGAAGAAGTTATCAAGCAGAACGGTTTGAGAACGGTCACGTCGTAAGGCGGTCTTGGATCGATTAACACGACTGAAGGAGGCAGTTCTGCACGCCCAGATGTAACCATCAAGATCTTGCCTTTGTACGGCCCCGTTCCTCCATTGGTCATCTGAACTGTGTCCGCCAAGTTGAGCTTAAACGCGTAATATCAGTATACCATGGCAGAGAGGAAAGAAAGTATACAAACAGTGGTACAGGGAACCGAGACCTTTGTCACACCTTCGCCAACCTCCTCCAACGCCTTTTCCGCCAGACTGATCTTTGACATGACATCGTTGCAGTTCCAGTCGTTCCTACCAAGATCTCCGTCGGCGTTGCTGGCAGGAAAGACTTTGTCTCCACGTACACAGTAGCTTCATGCGCGAATGCAAAGTCAGGATCCGACGTCACCTCGTAGATCGCGGGTGCATCGCCCAGAATATCAAGAAACGACGCGTCAAATGCTTGAAAGAACGGCGTGGGTGTATCGGACATGTTAAAGTAAAAGCAGATGTGCGAAATTTAAATGCAGGGCAAAGAGAACGAGGATGGTTTAACGAACTACGCCAGGCCGCTTCCAGTATATCCATTAGCTGATAGAGCGGGATATACAACAGTGTGGATCATGACAGATAGCAAAAGCTACGAGCCGGCCTGGGAGGTTGTGAGAACGCGAAATGAATTGGAGGCGCGACATGTGCGTAAGGTCGTTCGTGCCTTCAGATTGCAAAAAACCAAGTCTGTTCGACAAAACCACCGCAGGCTTTGACTGGAACAGACACGACGAGTTGGCTTGGAGGGTGATTTGAGCTTGCAACTCAAAAGTCTTGAATACGACACAACGAATCCTTCGAGATTGTAGAAAAGAGTGAACAGCTTCAATTTCTCAAAGAAATTCGAGTCAGAGTCCAAAGAGGCACGTGACAGAGCATCACGCGTCGGGTCCGCGCTGTCGAATCTCGATCGTGTTTGAGCCTCAATTTGTACTTTGACCACTCACTATAACACAAGACACTGTACCTACAGCTCCCAGCTATGACTCCCGAGGCAGCCCGCCTTTTAGATGCCCTCTCATCCTCATCGCTCTCTTCCGAAGAGCTAAAACTCGTCGCACAACAAAGCGTCGCGCGCTCTGAAACAACCGTTCTCCGCGAAAGACTACCCGCTTTCCTGCAGCCATATGCAGAATCCATCTCCGTCCGCGAGCCCACTACCACAACCACCCTCCACAGGTCCCTGTTCGGCGAAATCATGTGTGATTCCACGTTCAAATACGACGGCTCGCGCGCGTCTCTGTGCGTCACCACCAGCCAGCAAGGCGAGCGCCTCCTCGAGATTACTTGTGAATCTTGGGAAGCCGGGTCATTGGGCTTGTCGATGGATGGCGAGAAGACCGCCTTAGCGTTCAAATATGGCTCCACGGAGGAGTGGGCTGCAGGGAGCCAACGATGCGCAGAAGGAAGGGTATCGTCATTTACCAACGAAAGTGGTATCTGGACCTCGGCGTATTCTTCGAAGGGGCTGAAGGATATCATGAAGGATGTTTTAGGTGATATGGGATTCAAAGGTGAACTGGAGAGCGGCGAGATGCTCCTGCAGATCGTTGTGGCGCTAGCGGGAACGAAAGGAGAGGCGTTCCTGCATAACAAGGCGCAGTATGCCCAAACAGCGGAGACATATACACCAGTGCTTTCTGATGTCATCAAGGATGATTTGGAGGGCAGGGAAGACAGTGATATGGACAGCTTTTATTAACTTGGTTAACACGAAAAGTCACAAGTAGGAATACAATGTGGCAATACATGTCAATGGAAATCTTATCTTTGAGAATCTTCGGATCCCATTTGAACCAATGAATTAGGCTGGTCATTTCACATCATCGTACGCAACGCTAGCAGAGAGTGGTGCAGAATCAAGGCAGCGTGCCACTGCGCCACATCACATGCTAGTATCAAAACTGTTACTAACAGTTTCAAAACTACTATCCAAGCAGGATGACCACCCTGACCCCTGGGAGGTTTACTCAATGCTGCGCCACACTAGACCGATCACTTTTTTCACTTTGGAGGAAAAACTTACAAGTTGAGGGTGACACCTCTCTGACTGGGAGTCGAACCCAGCTTTCGCGCGGCTCTATGACGAGTGACAGGCACGTGTACTAACCGATATACTATCAGAGATATCACAATGTGCATTCCTCGAGCCCGTGTCGTTGAGCGCCAAAGTGTATTTTATGCATACACTGATACAGAACTCAATTAAACAAATCGTTTACTCTCCCCAAAGTCATTCGCCCGTAAACATAAATCCAGCCCGCCATCCCGAAAAGAACTCAACCGCTTTAACTTTTCCTCACCCAAACACTCCCCACTCACCATACCCCATACATCGATCGTCACACTCTTCAACGATCTCGTTCGCGCAGATAGCATATCCATAAACCCAGAGCCCACAAAACACTCCACATCATGATCGTCGCCGCCAATAATCGGACGCTCACACCGGTTTATCGCGAGCCGTTCGAGGCGCGGAAGAAACCTGGGCTCCTGCGCCATCCGTGTAAAGACATGACGCACGACACTAGCATGCTCGTTCTGCCATGCAGAGAACGAGAGATTCAGTTCCTCGAGGGACGGCGAAAGGTCCAGGATAGGAAGAAGCAACGCGTCTGGGGCCATAGCGGTCAAGGTACGCAAAGCGCACCCAGATGCTTCAACAGCCCTCAGAACCCCTCGCAAATCCGAGCTCCCATGTCGATTTGGACGTACTGTCAACTCCTCGAGCGACGGGACGACAAGCGTGCCACCGAATGCAGCATCGGACACAATCATACTCCTCAACCCCTCCAACCTGATCTCTTCACCAACGCTTGACGACCATTCGACGCTCTCCAATCGCTCGAGCTGCGGCATATCCTCCACCTCCAAATCCGCCGCTGCACCCAACCCGAAGCCTTGTCGTCGATCCACTATCCACCTAATGTTTTCCTTGGGAAACACCATCCGGAACCCATTCCCCAACAATCCTAGCTTCTTCAACGCCTTTGCATCTTCAAACCCCGTCACCACACCCACAGAATTCGAATAACACGCGAGATGCAGTTCTTCCAGCTTATCCACCCGCCCGCGAACACGCGCCAGGAGCGGCGCAATGTCGACTGGGACTTCAAGCTCTACGGACCGCCACAAATGCGAATGGGCGAGAAGCAGCATGAAGATCGACCGGAGCACGCTCATATGCAGCGGGTTGGTTTTGATGATGGATACCCGCCACGAAAATGTGATTCCCCGCCGGCCATGAGCGCTGCTTAGGTCCAGCACGTGTTGTAGTAATGCGGCCGGATCCTTGAGAGGACTGAGCAGGCCTGGATTGACGAGGACGTTGTCCCATAAAGCGGGGAGGGAGTGCGCGACGGCACGGAAATAGCGGGAGACGTGGGAGAGGGTGAAGGGTGTGCGAGAGCTACGGGCATGGAGCTCATAGAAGGGAGAATGTGATAGAGTGAATAAGAAGATGCTCGATAGCAGTTCGGGTGGAAGGGATGATATCGCAGTGATAATCTGGGCCATCTTTGCGTGACCGGTAGAGGATGCGAGGTATATAACCGATGGCGATTACTGTCGTGAGATTCGAAGCGTGAAAAGTGGCAGGTGATGGTGCATACCAATCTCGCCAAGACCAGAACCAATACCAACAGTGCGATGTTCAATGCGGGCGTTGTACGGCGCGTGCGACAATTGCAGGGATAAGAATGTCAAGGTGTCGCCAGCACAATGTTGAGAGTAGGAAGCAGCAAGGTGAGCCGAGAGATGAACCTCTTAATCACAGAAATGGTGATGATAGATAGGTACCCGATGGCCGATGATGGTGGCGGTCAGTCGTACCACAATGACACCGGGCTCAGTGGAAAGCAGGAGACGCCCCAAAGCTCCTGTATATATCGTGTAAACAGCGGGCGCGGCAACCGCGCCGCACCCCCATGTTCCGAGTCGCTTGAATTGGCGGCTGATCCGAAAGGCCTACGCTTCTAGTTCTAGAATTGTTTAAAGGCAGAGTCGCAACACGCAGAAAATGCGAGGATGACTGGCACGTATGCTAAGAAGAAGCGAACGTTGACTCAGAAGACCAACACTTACAAGAGAACACACTTTCAATCTATTCTCTATGAGTCGGGAGGCCTTTCGCAGGTAATGGTCGTTGGACAACGAGAACATAGAGCTGGCCAGTACCTGTATACTTACGGCTGTGTGATAAAGGTATACGTCAGAACACATGTTGTCGAAAATCACCGACACCCACCGACGTACTATCCCAAGCCTAGATTTATTGTCCTGGAAGTCTCCTCTATGGGTTCTGGAATCGTTGCTCATTTGGGTACAATGACAAGAGCTCTTGAACGACGGCGGCGGCTACAGCGGTGAAGCTATATTGGATGATGGAAGTGCGTATCCTTTGTATCATAGACTTCACAAAGCAAGTTAGAACGGGCCTGTATTTGGAGAGGCTTGGATCCTGCTCACCTGTTCTTGGGGTAACTCCTTCTATGTTCCGCCATACCGCACGACGACCAATCCGAGCCTCGCATCTTTGTGCTCAGGACGCGGAATGCGTCACGGGCCTACTGCTCCTGACGACGTCTCGTTTCTGTACAGCGATATGAGTCCGGAGATGGGTGATATAGAGTTTTCATACCATGTACTAGGTTTGCTCGACATCAGGATCGCATCAAGGTTATCGGTCCAACCGTATAGACGTTCGCAGTGCACCAAGCGCGGGTGTCGGCGTCGTCTTGGTCTTGCTTCCGTGTGCTCCCAGCGCATATCACGTAGGGTGGGAAGTACTGATCTATATGAAGGTAGTCTCCCATAGGCATACTTTGCGGTACTCGTAGGGAAGGGATAGATCGCCGTCGACGGTATGGTGCCGCATAATGTTTCGGATTGCATGCTGGCTCTACCGGATTCAAAAGTATATGGCATTTCATTTCGACATTGGCGTCTGTAGACAGCGTTGGCTCTGCATAATTTATTAGGGCTGAGCAATTCCTTTGATTGCTGTATACGCACCAAGACAAACCCAGTCTTATCAGCTTTGACAATCTACCAGCAAACTACCACCATATACTGCGCTTCGAGGCGGCGCGCGAGGGTCTATCAGAGCCAGAAGAGCATTCGACTCCATGCGAAGGTGGCGGTACAAAACCAAGTATCTCCCGGATCCTCGCGCCGATTCTCGCGCCGAACTTCTCAATTCACTTTCCATTGAATCAACCTTGCCTTGGACCATGATAGCAACCAGACAGTGCTTCCAAACGGTATATTCGGCTTCGATGTATATGTGGTGTCAGTGTCATTCGAATGCCAAGTTATCGGCTGACAGGAATGCGCCGTCTTATATGACACAAAGGGGTTTGCCGCCGTACGTCTAAACCTCGCTCTTTCCTTCTTCTGTCACTTTGACCCAACCACCCTCTCTAGTCTTTCGCTCTACTTTATCACTTGTACGGCACATTCTATGGAGTTCTACCATTTTACTGATAAAATATTCAGAATGAAGCATGACTTTGCTTACGCCAAGCTCCCGCTTGAGCACGCCCAGTAATTCCCAATCCCCACCCAGCCGTATCCCGCGCTCGCCCGCCTTATACCGCCTACCACCGCGCCCCCGTACGACCATATTCAGCTCGCCCAAAGCGCGTCCCAAGATCCCAGGCGTCATAACGTCTCCTCCTTCTTCCAAGCCCAAGCCCAAGGTCGAACCCAGGCTGCGCGCGCTGGTCCTGGTAGAGAAATACCACCCACCGCCGTCGGATTCCGAGAGCAAGCCGCCGTTCAGAGTCACTGCTCTTCGGGAACGAAAGGGAAAGGAGAATGGAAGCAGGATTCCGCGTACGACGAGGCTGTCTGCTCCCTTGCCCCCGCTCAAACCCAAGGAATCGCCTCTTAAACCCAAAGCGTCACCTCTTAAATCTGTCAAGTCGTCTGTCTCTACGGTCAGAATCAAGGCAAAGGTGCACCGTCCTCGACAGTCGATTACGACGGGCATGAGGGGTTTGAGCATGAGTATGAGGAGGAACAAAGGGAAACGACCAGCTATCGTGGTTCCGCCCATCGAGAAGAAGGTCGAACAGGAGCCGGTGGAGAAGGAAGTGGCAGCGCCAACCGCGGATCGGTCTCCTTCACCTGCACGCTCCCTATCTGAAATCCCAGTTCTATCTCCCTCCGTCTCTTCTCCTAGTTCATCCGTATTCCCCAGGTCCCAACCGTCCTCTCCCATTACAACCGAATCCGTCACCTCAGATTTCAGCCTTCCCGGATCTCCTTCCATCGTCTCGAGTCCACCCACGTCGACGTCCTTGGCGTCCCTCAACGACGCCAACCCTACACCACGTCCGCCGCGTCGCAAGATTATCATTCCGCCTTTTCTTGACACGCAATCTGGCCCGAAAGATGCCAAGATTCGCGGAGAGCTCGAGCGGCTTAGGGCGAAGAAGAAGGTGCAGAGCGCGGCTGCCGATGCCACGTTGATTCAGTAGAAGAGAGGAGGGGCTATTATTTTGGAAACCAGTAATGTGTACAGCTACCAGTAATCTCCTCTATAATTCTTGAATTTGGATTTGTTATGCTCAGAATTTGTACAGTTGGACACGTATGTTAATCACGCAGCGAATGCTAGATGGTATCGCGGTTTTCCTGCTTTCTGACTGCCTAGTATTGAATGGGTCCTCAGCTGCCGTACCAACTGCGGATCAATGCAGGATTGTCTACGACAGCATGTACAGATGTCATAGTCTGAATTGCCAACACGACTCGCTCTTCGAAGCCATGTTCATCGATGCTATTCGACCCCTAGGGTCCATAACGACGCGACATCCTAACGGAGTTCGTGTCGCCTGTGCCAGCAAGACCAATATAACGCGTACTCTCGCGTTTGGTGCGCTGGCTAGACGTTATGGTTTGGAAGAACATGAAACGTTACTGACGCGTTCCTAGTGTTGTCGAAGCGCATGCGTTAGTTGTGTGCATTCAGCGATTTCGGCGGGCACCCGCGATGAGCAAGGTAATCTTCGACTCTCGCTCGTCTTCCGCATAAAGCGAGGAACATCATCCGCGTCCAGCTAGACGGAACGAAGTTGTTTTCTCTCGGTCGGCGAAAATGGTCTCGTTTTGGTACGTACACCGTCCTTGAACCTACAAGGAATTCCTTATCTCTAATAAAATATACAGAGCCGACCCGTATACAGATGTGAATAGCGAAATGCAATACCAATCTCCACATGTTGTTGAATCCTGCCGAGGCAGTCGAACCCTTGACAGTTTCGTTGGACGAAGATCTGGTCCAGAAAGCAAACTCGTGCGTCAACTTTCGAATGCGGCACTAGGGGCCATACGATCCTCGAACCCAGAGTCTCCGGCGAAAGGCGTTGACATAAAGCAAAGCCACGCCATCGCGCCGCGTTCTAATTAGTAATTGGCGTCTCCTCTATCGAAAACGCCAGAATATGTTGCCAAGCCACGTAGCAGGTGACTCGAAGGTCTGTTGCAACTGCCCTCTGTTTCTATCTTGTTCACAGTGAATGTGTAGTGTCTACTCCCGAGGTAGCATGGTCTAGTGGCTACTGCCTTGACATTGATACGGGAAAATTCTTTTTAGGTTACAAACAGGATACTCAGTACCTTCCATTCAAATCTCAATGCCGCATTGGTCGTTCTGTAGCACAGATCTAGACTTGTCGTGGCCAGCAGAAGATGAGGTCCGAGTCTTGCTCATCCGACTCAAGGGGCACTGTTCGTTCATCTGTACGGCACAGTAGCTGAAAGGTTCGCGTGTCGGGTGGCTCGCCCTTACGAATTTTTTTTTTTTTTTGCCAATGGGCTATTACTCAAGGTGTGAGGTATGTCCGAGTCCTGTTGAATGAAAGAAAGCAGTGTAGCTAGGACGAGCGTCAGCGTCTACGACAGCTTGTACAGAGGAAACGCCAACGCGACCCCCGGATGGTCAGATACACAAGAGATGCAACACTAGTCTTACGATCCTCGACCACGTCTTCGGCCAATCTCTGTCCTAGGCATTGACATAACATAAAGCAAAGTCGCGCCATCCTGATTGGCTATTGAAACGGCCAGAATATGCTGGGAAAGACTCGTACAGGCTCGAAGGTCTGTTGCAACTACCCTTTTGTTTATCTTGTTCACGAATGTGTAGTGTCTACTCCCAAGGTAGCATGGTCTAACGGCTGCTAGCTTGATGTTAAATTGTGGACACTGGAGTGAATTTTTAGGTTATAAACAGGATACTCAGTATCTTCAATTCAACTCTCGATGCCACATTTGGATTGGAGTTTGGCACAGATCTAGACTTGTCGTGGCCGGCAGAAGATGAGGTCCGAATCTTGCTCATCCGACTCATGGGGGACTGGTTCGTTCATCCGTACGGCACAGTAGCTGAATGGTTTGTGTGTCGGGTGGCTCGCCCTTACGAATTCTTTTTTTTCCGCCAATGGGCTATTACTCAAGGTGTGAGGTATGTCCGAGTCCTTTTGAATGAATGAAAGCAGTGTAGCTTAAGCAGCGCACAGCTCAGGACGAGCATCAGCGTCTACGACAGCTTGTACAGAGGAAACGCCAACGCGACCCCCGGATGGCCAGATACACAAGAGATACAACACTAGCCTTACGTAGATCCTCGACCACGTCTCCGGCCAACCTCTGTCCTAGGCGTTGACATAACACCGTGTCCTGATTGGCGTCTCATCTATCGAAACGGCAGAATATATTAGGAAAGACGCGCACAGGCTCGAAGGTCTGTTGTAACTACCCTTTTTTCTATCTTGTTCATGAATATAGGGTCTACTCCCGAGGTAGCATGGTCTAACGGCTGCTGGCTTGATATTGAATTGTGGACATTTTTAGGTTATGAACAGGATACTCAGTACCTTCAATTCAAATCTCAATGCCACATTGTTAGTTCTGTGGCACAGATCTAGACTTGTCGTGGCCGGCAGAAGATGAGGCCTCGCTCATCCGACTCATGGGGCACTGGTTTCCTTCATCTGTACGGCACAGTAGCTGAAAGGTTTGTGTGTCGGGTGGCTCGCCCTTACGAATTCTTTTTTTTTCCGCCAATGGGCTACTCAAGGTGTGAGGTATGTCCGAGTCCTTTTGAATGAAAGAAAGCAGTGTAGCTTAGGCTGCGGATCAGTGCAGGATGAGCGTCAGCGTCTACGACAGCTTGTACAGAGGAAACGCCAACGCGACCCCCGGCCGCGGATGGTCAGATACACAAGAGATGCAACACTCGCCATACGATCCTCGACCACGTCTTCGGCCAACCTCTATTCTACTTAGGCGTTGACATAACGCCGCGTCCTGATTGGCGTCTCATCTATCGGAAAGGTCAGAATATACTATTAGGAAAGACGCGTACAGGCTCGAAGGTCTGTTGCAACCACCCTTTTTTCTATCTTGTTCACGAATGTGTACTAGTGTCTACTCCCAAGGTAGCATGGCCTAACGGCTGCTGGCTTGATGTTAAATTGAGGACACTGGAGTGAATTTTTAGGTTATAAACAGGATACTCAGTACCTTCAACTTCAACTCTCAATGCCACACTTGGACTGGAGTTTGGCACAGATCTAGACTTGTCGTGGCCAGCAGAAGATGAGGTCCGAGTCTTGCTCATTCGACTCATGGGGCACTAGTTCGCTCATCCGTACCGCACAGTAGCCTAATGGTTTATGTGTCAGGTGTGGCGTAGATCGCAAAGTCTTTTTTTCCGCCAATAATGGGCTACTCTGGCAGGGTATGTCCCAGTCCTTTTGAATGAAAGAAAGCAGTGTAGCTTAAGCGGCGCATGGCCGTCAGCGTCTGCGACAGCTTGTTCAGATATCAAAGTCGGAAACGCCAACGCGACCCCCGGATGGTCAGATACACAGGAGATGCAACACGATCCTCGACCACGTCTTCGGTCAACCTCTGTACTAGGCGCTGACATACTAACGCCGCATCCTGATTGGCGTCTCATCTATCGAAAAGGCCAGAATATGTTGGGAAAGACGCGTACAGGCTCAAAGGTCTGTTGCAACTGCCCTTGTTTCTATCTTGTTCACAGTGAATGTGTAGTGTCTACTCCCAAGGTAGCATGGTCTAATGGCTGCTGGCTTGATATTGAATTGTGGACATTGGAGTGAATTTTTAGGTTATAAACAGGATACTCAGTACCTTCAACTTCAACTCTCAATGCCACATTTGGACTGGAGTTTGGCACAGATCTAGACTTGTCGTGGCCTGCAGAAGATGAGGCCTCGCTCATCCTACTCATGCGGCACTGGTTCACTCATCCGTACGGCACAGTAGCTGAATGGTTTGTGTGTCGCGTAGCTTTTAAGCAACCAGGGCGTTTTTTTCTGCCAATGGGCTACTCTTGTTAAACTCTTGCCTTTTGCTCATGGATAAGTAAAACAAGCAGTGTAGCATAAGGGGCGCACTGCTGTGTGATACCTCATTGTCTTGTCATGCCACGTTTGGTACCATTTTTGTCCAGGTATTACTCACTTGGCCTCGGTTGGTGGGAAGCAAGACGTAGCTTCATGAGGCGGCACGGTAGCTAACGGGCTGCGCGCTGTACTGCGTGAGACCAGTGTATGAGATTAGTTTTTTCCCTCCTTATGCAGATCCGGGGTACGAAGTCGCGGGACTCAACGCCAGTTACGCCACACTAGTAGTTCTGGACTGGCGTTTGGCACAGACTTATTATGGTCAGCAGAAGATGAGGCGGGACACACAATTTCTCAGTCTTGCTCATCCTACTCATGGGGCACTGGTTTCGTTCATCTGTACGGCACAGTAGCTGAAGGGTTCGTGTGTCGAGTGAACATATCTGTCAAGGCTCCGATTTTTTCTGCCAATAATGGGCTACTCTTGCGAGGTATGCCCTTGTCCTTTTGCTAGTGAACAATGAAAGACAGCAGTGTAGCTTAACCGGCGCACTACTATGTACTGCACGTTTTACACTTCTATTTTTGTCCAGGTACTACCCACTTGGCCTCGGTTTAGACCTGGCCACGAGTGCCGGGTGTTTGCGAGTACTCGAGTGGGTACCCGGCACTCGCACCCGGGTGCCGAGTGTGACACTAACACGAGTAGAGTGTCACCGCGGGTGCCTACTCGAGTGCGGGTGTCTGGCTTTGGGCCACGAGTGCCCATGCACAGACACTCGTGTAAACACCCGACAATCATTACCCATATTTAAACTCCATATACAAAAAATTTTCAACTCAAACGGGGCCTTGTGCCGCCATATACGTGAATTGTTCCGGATACGGCGACTCGGGCCGAGTTCCGAAAGGACGCGTAAGCGTATGATCGGCTGGTCTTTTCCTTCCTAACCACCACCACCACCACGACCCGTCACTCGACCTTGAGTCGGCGACGAGGAAACCGGCGCTCGACTCTAAGTCGGCGTTTACGACTGGAGAACGACTTTAAGTCGTCTCCATAGCACCTCCAAGGACGCGTAAGCCCCGCAACCGGGCAGCAAGAGACGAGCTGCTGCAGCAGCAACGATATTAACGGGCTGTGACGCTACCCGCCGCGCTCAACAGTGCGCTTGAAGAGCGGGGCGGGGGATCTAGGGCTACCACATCGTCTGCTGGCGATGTGGTGGATTTGGTACGTATGGTTCATTCATTTTTCTCTCAACGCGTTTCAAGCGCCGTTGAATCTCTTTTACTAACTATTCCTCTAGCTACTTCTAATCTACGGGTAAGCCCTCGAACGAGGCGCCACCCCCGTCATCACCACCTACCTCCCTCTTCCACCCACGGTAGTATCATGCACCGCCCTGCTCCCCTCGCAATTGCTGGGGGATGCAGACGGGGCATGAAATGATGGCTAGAGGGGGTGTGGAATGCGGAAGGGGGCTGGGTATACGCAGCTGCGCTCGCCACCCGACACGAGTGGCGGTGGCACTCGAGTGTGTCAAACACCCGCGAGTCGGGTGTGCACTCGAGTGCTGCACTCGAGTGTCACTCGAATGCGGGTGTCCGGCTTAGGGCCACGAATGACCCGCCGCACGAGTGCGAGTGCACCCGAGTGGGCACTCTTGGCCAGGTCTACCTCGGTTGGTGGGAAGCAAAAGGTAGTTTTATGAGGCGGCACGGTAGCTGACGGGCTGCCCGCTGTGCTATGAGATGTGCGTGTGGTTATTTTTTCCTTGCTTATGCAGATCCATTGTACGAAGTTGCGGGAAGATTGAGCACGACGTAGACACGGCAGCTGGCCAAACGGCTAGTGTCTGTATTCCGAGTCGGTAGTTGTCATAACAAATCATCATATTTTTTGAAGGTCTATTTGGCTAAACTTTAGATGAATGGGAGTCCCGTTGTACGGACTGGAAAGTAGGACAATAGTATACTTAGTGGCTGTTCTCCTCATACTAATGCTTGACCAGGAGCATGCTTTTAGTTGGGCTGGGAAATTAAGCCAGACTGAAGAAGAGATTGGTGTATAGGATACAAGTTGCCTTCCCGCACCTCCAGCATCACGTCGTGGACCCGTCACTCCTCCAAAGTGGAAGCGATCCCTCGAGCAGAGGCGCCACGCGTGCGAGTGTCTGATTGACATAGCGGCCCGGTACTAGGACTAAACGTATGTTGTGAACTCCGCACCTGGAACTAATCTGTATCAAGATGTTAGCACCTTGGTGAGCTTTCAGTTCATCAATGTCTTACCCAAACTCTGCTACACCCTCGACGGACAACAACCTCATCAAAGAAGCCTCCTTATGAATAAGTAAGCTCATGCCTCGAAACGTCCCGCTCTCCAGAGTTACACGAGACAGAGTCGGACAAGCCTTGGTCTTTGGTCCTCATTGATAGCGCCCGTGTATGTTGAAGAGGAAGTCAAGTCCCGCACTCGGTGAGAAGGCCGACACGTCTATGGCTGGGCAAATGGGGTAACTGTCCTTCAAAAAAGAGGGGGAAAACAAACGACAGATGCTACTATACAGCAGGCAGCCCATCAGCTACCGTGCCGCCTCATAAAACTACTTCTTGCCTCCCACAAACCGAGGCCAAGTGGGTAGCACCTGGACAAAAATGGACCGAACATGGAGACATATCAGTGCGCCGGTAAGCTACACTGCTTTCATGATTGGAGGGAGAGTGAGGGAATGAGATACTTCAAGTTGATGCTGTATATGTCATTCGTAGAGCAGGGGGGGTATCGCGCTCTATTCGTCATGCGGTACTGCACGAGCCAGATTTCTCGATATATAGCGAACCATTCGAGGTGCCGCGTTGCTGTGGGGGATTGCGGCAGACTGGGAATAGTGACGACATTTGGTGCAGATTTTATGCTACATGCCTCCAAAATCAAGTTCGTTACCTGCTTCATCAGGTACGCATACGGGACGCGTAATCAGTATTTTCCTGCGTGACCGTGCTTGATTTGAAACGTAGATTGGACATTTCCAGAAAACGATGTTGGAGGTTACGCGTTACGAGTGATCAAGCCGAAGCGCGATCAAACCGCTTTTGTCTTCTGGACCGTCATCATCTTCCCCCCCTCTCTAAATACGACGTTTATCTAAAGTTTTCGACATATATTTCGGAAGGCTGCTTCTTCTGCGACCAAGATCGAACGTGTCCTTGCTAGTACAGGACATTGCACCCATTTGATTTCCGAGGTCATTCTCGCCGGTATGTCTTTCTCAATTCAACGGTCTTCTATGCCCTTCAGATTAACTGCTGTCTATCCCCGCATTTAGTGTCAACTAGTCCACATCATCAAGGGCTACGTTTCTAATGAACAATCCCCTTTTACTCCCAGAGCTCGTGGAGTTGATCGTTGAGCATAGCGCGGACGATGAATGGGTGCGCAATTCCGCATTCACGAATGGCTCGGGATATAACTGGCTGCAAAATTGCGCCGTCATATCACGGACATGGGCCCGGCCCTGCCAGCGCGCCCTCTTTCGCCACATCTCCTTGTACAACTCGAATTGGGCAGTCCGCCTCCTCCACCACCTCCGACGCTATCCCCACCTCCAGAGTCTCATCCAATGGGTGATAATCTGGCAGACACCCACGCACGGCGGCGAGGCACAGAACGACTATCTATCCTGCCTCGCTGCCTTATTCCCTCTCGTCCCTCGTTTAACTTGTCTCCATATCAAATTCGACAGATCCCGATCCTGGGATACTCACGACTACCAATTCATCGAAGCATTTGGCGCTTTCTTGCACACATCCGAATCCCTCACAGACCTTGTCGTTAACGATCTTCGAGATGAGGTCGATTTTCAACAAATGTTCACGTATTTAGAAGGCGCCAACGTTAAACGCGTCTCTTTGAACACGAAGCCCTACCGACTAGGCGATCCGCTTCGGGGGCATTTTCTGTTCTCGAGACTTAGTGTTGTACATCTTCCTTCCATTGAACTGCTTCGACTTAATTTGGCAGATGTCCAAAAACTGCGCTCTTCCCTCATCTGCTGGCTCGGTCAGTACCGAACTATGTTTCCCAATTTACAACACTTCGAAGTTGTCGCCAATCGGGCTTCTGACTTAGGCTCATGGTTGTGGGATGTCCTGCAACCTGTAGCTCTCCGCTTGGAGTCGTTCAGATTGGAATTAATGCCCCGTTCGTCTATCATTTGTCTGACTCCTGAAAGTAATTCCTAACGAAATCGTTAGGCATCGTAGACGATCTACCGATTCACAAGGGCCTCTTCAAATCCCTTCACTTCAACCATTTCAAGTTATGTATGTCTGAACCCGGTCTCGGGCGCTACGGGGCGCGGACACTCGTCAGCTGGCTCTCCTCCATGTTTCTCTACCTGGCCGATTCGCGCACGCCCGTTCATTTTGTCGAGCTCACGTTCACATTCGTGGAGCTCGACGACGTTAAGGCTGTTTCAGCCGAGTGGGAAACACTTGATTCAGTACTGTCCCATGAGGCATTCAGGGGCGTGCAGCGCATTCATTTTGAGGAGGACTCTGACGAAAGGGATCTTATTACGGACCAGGCGCTGCCAGAGGCTGCGTCCGTGATACAGCGCGCTTTGCCGCGTCTTGCGAGTCGGGGGGTTCTTTGCTTCGAGTAGGGACGGGATGAGAAGAGGTGGGCTATCGATAACCCACTTCCTTTTCGCCCGACGACCGCATCCAATTCAACGCCCATACACAGCGTCGCTTTGCGTCATGATTGTTTGCAGGTCAACAACGACAAGACGCATACAATTAATTTACTGTCCGATACCGATGACAGCTACTCTCTGCTGCGCGCCTATGATGCCCGCGCTAGAGCAGCTATTGTTATTGGAAACGCTGGTGTTTGGAAGCGACAAACACAGGCTGGGGTGGAGGGATACTGGCTCAGGTGGACGGGGATGTCCTCCATGAATGACAGGAACTGGGGGAAACTGAGAGGCTGATTCTTCAGACAAGAGACGGGGACTGAAGCCATGTGGACCAAATCATTCCGTATCACCGATAACGACGCTCGTTCGAACAATTCAACAACCTTTCTTGTCAAACTTCGTGATTCATGTCCCTTCTTGCACGCGTCATCACTACTCGTTCCCACTGTCGGCTCGATGCACTGGATTTCTCGAATCACAAAGAAGCCGTTTTCCGTCCATGGTCCTGCACTTCCCGGTCCAACTTTTAGCATCCACTCCATTCAAGCCGATATCGCACGTTCGTTTAAGATCAACGCTCATCAACTGGCTCCTCGGCACGCAGGCATTTGAATCACATCATACCATCGACTCGACGCGTTTAGCATGGAGAATTGCAAGCCATCTGCCAGAAGATAGCGACCGTGCTGGTCTGGATCATCACAGGAACAAGAGCTTCAAATCGGACTTCAAACTTTGTTCCATTTGTGCGGCTAGTTATACTAATACATTGCGATTCCAGTGCGATTCCAGTCCGGATGTTTGTCCGAGTTATTGACCTCTTAGTAAACCTGCTCAAATTGCCAGCTCTGGTGGGGTGCAGTACCCTGCTCCTCGGTCCACTGACCCCAGACGGCAACACGGGTACCGTCCTCGTCGCTGCCATTGTCGAGGTCGAGGTTGAAGCATGGGTGGGCGTAGATCCTACAAGAGCGTAAGGAGGGATGCAGGATAGTGACAGGATTACTTACCTGAAGCCCTTGCTAGCAATGTGCTGGTCGACGTTCATATACCATTCGTATGGCTCGCTGTATTATCTGATCAGTACTCGTGGCGCGCAGATGGAAGCTTGGCATACTCTTGGCCGATGACAGTCTTGTTGTCGCCAGCGTCGCCTCCTTGGACGGAAAGGTACTTGCCGTCGCGCCTGTTGCGGAAAGTCCACTGCGAAAAAGTGTCAGCACGTTACTGGAACCGACGACGCAACTCACTTTGCCGGACGATTGTTGCTCGACCTCCCACTGCTGGTTCTCACCGCCGTGGCGACGGTACCCAATAACGTAGCCATCCTCTAGATGATTGGGAAGATCAGAGCACATCGTCGCCATCATCCCATCGATGACGAACCTTTGAGGTCGAGCGCAGTGCCAGACCTGGCATTGCAGATGACGAATGTCGTGCCAGAAGATGGAGAGACGAAGGACATTTTGTGCTAGGAGATGGATGTTATCAGATGGTGGTGGTGGGTGAAGAGGAAAGAGCCGATGGGAGGCTTTTATACCTGAATGGAAGCGTGATCGACACGAGATCATGGTTCTAAATTAATTAACGCCACCGTTCACGTGGCCGCGGCCAATCAGCTGTTCGCGGCTGATTCACTTCGAGTACGCATTGATGGACGCGTCTAGGCGCGAACTTAGCGCTCCTTAAGAACTGAATAGGAATATAGGAACCTGTCAGCGGCGGAATATTCGACTCCTAGCCGAGCAACGCGACTTGCGAGTTCCTCCGTGCGCCAACCGGCGAGCAGAATCCAAGCCTTCATGCTGGTTCCAACTTGGTTTGTCAAGTCTATTAGTATGATGAGCAAAGTACCCGGGTTCCCCTCCCACTTTCATCATCCGACTGGCTTCACCGCTGTTGCCGCCGCCGCCGTTCAGAAGCTTTGTATACCATTGCGCAGCAATTCCAGAACCCATGGAGGAGACTCCTAGGACCATAAATTTAACCTGGGATTGAACGACGTACGTGTCGGTGATTTTCGACAGCATCTGCTGTTCTGACACGTACCTTTATTGTGCAGCTATGAATCTACATGTATTGGCTAGCTGTATGTTCTAGTCATCCAACGACCATTACCCGCGAAAGGCCGACCGACTGATAGCTAAAAGGTGTCTCCCGCCTCAAGTTCGCCACAACATAGAGAACGAGTCCAAGGGCAGCAGCAGCGCCGTCACTGTCCAAGCGCAAGCGCGCCAGTATGGCAGCCTCTTCTCGAGGTTACCCGCGAAAGGCCGACCGACTGATAGCTAAAAGGTGTCTCCCGCCTCAAGTTGATCATGCTCACTTCTCAGCGTATGTGTAAGAGTACTATCTCCGTCTATCCTCGCGTCTTCCGGGTGTCGTGTTCGTCGACTCTGCCTTTAAATAATCCAGAACTCGAAGCGTAGGCCTCTCGGATCAACTGCCAATTACGACTCGGAACATGGGGGGGTGCGGCGCGGTTGCCGCGCGCCCGCTGTTGCACGATATATACAGGAGATTTGGCGCGTCTTTTGCTTTCCGTTGAGCCTGCATTGAGCTTGGCCGCATCGTCGCTCGACTCACCGCCACCATCATCGGTCATCGGGTGCCTATCTATCATCACCATTTCTGTCATTAAGAGGTTCACTTCTCGGCTCACCTTGCTGCTTCCTACTCCCACCATTGTGCCAGTAACTCCTTGAAATTCCTATCGCTGCAGTTGTCGTACGCCTCGTACAAAGCCCGCAGTCCGCTGTGTGTTGGTTCTGGTCTTGGCGAGATTGGTACGCACCATCACCTGCCTCTATCGCCGCTTCGAATCTCACGACACGTTGGCAGTAATCGCCATCGGTTATATACCTAGCATCCTCCGCCGGTCACACAGAGATGGCCCAGATTATCACGATATCATCCCTTCCACCCGAACTGCTATCGAGCATCTTCTTATTCACTCTATCACATTCTCCTCTCTATGAGCTCCATGCCCGTGGCTCTCGCACACCCTTCACCCTGTCCCACGTCTCCCGCTATTTCCGTGCCGTCGCGCACTCTCTTCCCGCTTTATGGGACAACGTGCTCGTCAATCCAGGCCTGCTCAGCCCTCTCAAGGATCCGGCCGCATTATTACAACACGTGCTCGACCTGAGCAGCGCCCATGGCCGACGGGGAATCACATTTTCGTGGCGCGTATCCATCATCAAAACCAACCCGCTGCACATGAGTGTACTTAGGTCGCTCTTCATGCTGCTTGTCGCCCATTCGCATTTGTGGCGGTCCGCAGAGCTTGAACTTCCGGTTGACATCGCACCTCTTCTGACGCGTGTTAGCGGGCGTGTAGATAAACTGGAAGAACTGCATCTCGCGTGTTATTCGAATTCTGTGGGCGTCGTGACGGGCTTTGAAGATGCAAGGGCGTTGAAGAAATTGGGATTGTTGGGGACTGGGTTCCGGATGGCGTTTCCCAAGGAAAGCGTCAGGTGGATAGTGGATCGACGAACACAAGGGTTGGGTGGGGCGGACTTGGAGGTGGAGGATATGCCGCATCTTGAGCGATTGGAGAGCGTTGAGTGGTCGTCAAGCGTCGGGGAAGAGATCAGGCTGGAGGGATTGAGGAGTGTGATTGTGTCCGATGCCGCGTTTGGGGGTACACTCGTCGTGCCGTCGCTCACGGAGTTGACTGTACGTCCGAATCGACATGGGGGCTCGGATTTGCGAGGAGTCCTGAGGGCTGTTGAAGTATCTGGGTGCGCTTTGCGTACCTTCACCGCTATGGCACCGGACGCCTTTCTTCTCCCTATCCTCGACCTTTCGACGTCCCTTGAGGAACTTAATCTGTCGTTCTCTGCATGGCAGAATGAGCATGCCAGCGTCGTGCGTCATGTCTTTACACGGATGGCGCAGGAGCCTGGGTTCCTTCCACGCCTTGAACGGCTCGCGATAAACAGGTGTGAGCGTCCGATTATTGGCGTCGACGATCATAGTGCGGAGTGGTTCATGGGCTCTGGGCTTATGGATATGTTGTCTGCGCGAACGAGACCTGGGAGTGCATTGAAGAGTATGACGATCGATGTATGGGGTATGGTGCCTCGGGAGTGTTTGGGCGAGGAAAAGTTAAACCGGTTGAGATCTTTTCGGGATGGTGGATTGGATTTATGTGTACGGGCGAATGACTTTGGGGAAAGTAACCGATTTGTTTGATAGATTTCTCTGTGCATCGCGGGTGATTCAATGAACTCTCAGCTCAAGCAGACTTTGCATACATCTTCAAACTGTCAGCAAACTAGCGCTCATGAGAGTAAGTTATCTACTGACTAAACTTTGATTTCGCTACGAAGTATATCTCTGATAGTGTATCGGTTTGTACACGCGCCTATCAGCAGGAATTGAACCGCGCGAAAGCTGGGTTCGACTCCCAGTCAGAGAGTTAGGTTGTTCTAGTTGTTTTTTCCCTCCTACTTAAACGAAGTGAGAGGTCTAATGTGGCGCACTGACAAGACAAGTGTGGCGCAATTTCTTGCAGAGTACTACAGAACCTCTAAGCCTTAACCTCTTTCTTCTCAGAGAGAATTTGGGCTTCAAATTATACATATTCCAATTGTATGCACTGTGCACACTGCAGTGCTTTATCCACCATTTATGACTACAACACCCTCCTATCCCCATCCTCAACCTTCTCCTTGTGCCATCACCGAACTCAATCATATGTTCCAAGTCCTGATATTCCGGATTTATAAAAATCATTGCAATGTTCTATTACTTACTATACTTCTGACTTTCCATGTTAGTAGAAGCTATCCATATCACTGTCTTCCCTGCCCTCCAAATCATCTTTGATGGCATCAGAAAGCACTGGTGTATACGTCTCCGTTGTTTGGGCATACCGCGCCTTGTTACGCAGGAATACTTCTCCTTTCTTTCCTCCCAGCTCCACAACTATCTCCAGGAGCATCTCACCATTCAGTTCATCTTGAAATCCAATGTCACCTACAACATCCTTCATGAGGTCCTTCAGCCCCTTTGAAGAATGCGCTGAGGCCCAAATACCAGAATCGTTGCTAAACGACGCCATCCATCCTTCGGCGCCTCGTTGGTTCCCTGCGGCCCACTCCTCTATTTGAACGATAAGGCGGTCTTTTCTCCGTCCATCGACAATCCCGCTGACCCAGCTTCCCAAGGTTCACAATGAATTTCGAGGAGGTGCTCCCCGGTGATACGCGCGAGCCGTCTTATTTGAGCCCGGCATCACGCATGACTTGGCCGAACAGTGACTTGTGGAGGGTGGTTGTGGTAGTGGGCTCGCGGACGGAGATGGTTTCTGCATACGGCTGCAGGAAAGCGGGTAGTCTTTCACGGAGGACAATTGTTTCAGCGAGTGCGCCACTTTGTTGTGCGACGAGTTTTAGCTCTTCAGAAGAGAGGGATGAGAGAGTATCTAGAAGGCGGGCTGCTTCGGGAGCCATAGCTGGTAACTCTGTCATGAAGGCTTGTTGAATAGCGCTCGTGAGAGCCCGACGCGCGCGTGATGCCGTGATGTGTGTCACGTGCGTCCCTCTCGCATTTCTTGCGCCAAGTCGACGCTCTCCTGCAACCTTCACATATCATGGTTCATTTTTTCCTCAAGACAAACAAAAGGTTCGCTGCATCGTATTCAAGAGCTTTGAGTTCGGACAAATCACCCTCTGGACCAACTCGCCGTTTATATTCGAGTGGACGGACTGCAGCGGTTGGTTCTGTCGAGCAGACTCGCTTTTTTATCTTAAGGCACGAACGAATTCCTACACATGTTGCGCCTCCGATTCACTTCGCGTTTTCATCACCGCCCGGGCCGGTTCGTACCTTGTGCCATACTACATGCGTGCCTAACAATCATAACACTCTTGGCTCTTCCCACCTGTTCTCTTGCTCTTCCAACAGCTCGAAGACTTGGACTACCGCTAACATCCCTAATAATTGTCAATACGATGGAAAAAAAGCCATTACCTCCTCACACTGTTGTATGTCCTGCTTTGCAATCTAATCGATATACTGAAAGCAGCCTGGCATGGCAGTTCGTTAAACCCTCCTCATTCTCTGTTCTTGGCCCTACATTCATGTTCCGAAAATCTGCTTTCGACGCTTCAGAACACTTCAACCCCTCCGATACACCCACGCCGTTCTTTCAGGCATTTGACGCGTCTTTCCTTGACGTACTGGGCGACTCACCCGCGATCTACGAGGTCGCATCGGATCCTGACTTCGCATTCGCACATGAAGCTCCTGTGTACGTGGAGGAAACGGACGAAGTCTTTTTTGCTAGCAACGCCGGCGGAGATCTTGGCAAGAGCGACTGGAACCGCAACAATGTCGTGTCGAAGATCAGTCTGGCCGAGGTGGAAAAGGCGTTGGAGGAGGCTGGTGAAGGCGTGACGAAGGTCTCGGTTCCCTATACCACTGTTCGTATATTTTCGTTCCTCTCTCTGTCATTGTATTGCTGATATTATACATTTAAGCTCAACTTGGCGGGCACAGTTCAAATGACCAATGGAGGAACAGGACCGTACAAAGGCAAGATCTTGATGGTTACATCTGGGCGTGCAGAACTGCCTCCTTCAGTCGTTTTAATCGATCCAAGACCGCCTTACGACGTGACTGTGCTGCTTGACAACTTCTTTGGTGAGATTCCGAAGTACCTCTGCAGCTCAAAGTAGAATGGCGTTCTTTATAGGCCGTCAATTCAATTCCATCAACGACGTCAAAATCCATTCAAGTGCAAACATTTTTTTCACTGATCCAACGTGCGTCGTTCACTTAGTCCAAAGCGTGGCTAACCCAAACTTTAGATATGGCTGGCTGAATCACTTCCGCCCACCTCCGCTTATGCCGACCCATGTCTACCGTCTAGACCCCGTAACAGGTTCAGTCCGTGTCGTAGCAGATGGTATCGGATTACCGAACGGCATCGCATTCTCACCGGACTGCCGTACTTGTTACATGTTCGTCGATCAAGTTTTGTGATTACCTTGTGTTCAATCTCGCGATAGTGGAGACACTGCGTGTGGAGCAGGTTTCCAAGGCTTAAACCAGACATTACCTGCCACTATGTACGTTGTCGCGTCCATTGGGTACACAACTTCGTTTTACCCTTCCCTTAGATACGCGTTCGACGTTGACGAGAAAGGCGAGACCTTCACGAACAAGCACGTTTTCGCATATGCTGATACCACAGCCGCTGACGGTCTGTCTGCTCCTTTCTCTCGTTTCGCCCACATGAACTCATTTTGAGAGGTCACATACTGCAGGTATCAATGTCGATACTTCCGGGAACGTCTATGGATCTACGGGTGATGGCGTTCATGTACGTGTTGCTCGTCCATGTAGAATGGAGCTGACTGGTACGCACATCGCAGGTCTGGAATAGCAAAGGCACACTCATTGGGAAGATCATGCTTGGAGCTGCGTCAGCGAACATGGTGTTCGCAGGTCCAGGGCGCTTCGTCATTCTGGCGGAAACAAAGGTCTTTCTTGCCAAGATTGCGGCGAAGGGTATTCCACTGTCACCACACTAAATAATAGTAAGTCATTCGCTGCAGAACATGTGTATTCCTGTGTTGTGAAGTCAAACTCAGGAAGAATAAAACTTAAAAGAATCAACCTGTTTTCTTAACACCGCATATCAAACCTCGCACGCCGAGTCTTCTAGGCATTTCACAGGTTACTGAGTACGGGATCGAGCTGCTAGCAGTAAGTAAGTAGTGTGGCCTGTCCAACCAATTGTAACGGAACATCTTTGTCAACCCCAACTGAGCGAGGTGTGTGTAGCCGTTGTCATTCTTTACGTGCGTCTCGATCTGCAACATTGCAACTCCCATAGGCTTTTGACCATTCACTGTGTACACTATGGAAGTCAGACTTGTAAGCGAGCTTTCCGGTGCTTTACCTGCCTATGCTGCTACTAGAAAAACGCTTTTTCAAGCTTATTGGACTGGGTATATATTGGCAGGCGCAAAGCTCGAACCTCTCATTCTGTCCCGCATTAATACGCCCACGTCCCGCACCCTGATACAATGCCTAACGAAATAGTCTTCAGTCTCCCCGACACACTCAGGAACTGGCCCTGGTGTCGCCGCATCAACCCTTTCTATGAGGAGTGCAAGAAGGAGTCGGAGGAGTGGTGCGAGGGCTTCAAGGCCTTCAGTCCTAAGACACAAAAGGTGGTTAACCTTTGCAATGTCAGTAAGTTGAATGCACCCTGAGGCAGAAGGAACGGCAGGCTCACCTCCCGCTTAAGGTTTGGTCGCTTCACTTGGGTACCCGCTGTTGAACAAAGGTATGCGTCTCCCATTATTTGTGTCGTCCCAACGTTTCCGACATATGAAGATGGATGTCTCATTGGATGCGACTATATGCACCTGATCATTATCATCGACGAGCACTCTGATGTTGCAGATAATGAAACTGCGCGTCACCAGATGGACTGTGTCATGGATGCTCTGCGCAACCCTCACAAGCCCCGTCCTGAAGGGGAATGGATTGGCGGCGAAGTAGCACGGTCGTATGTTGTCTCCATCGTGCTCTCTGCATGTATTTTTTTGACACCTGGCATCCGCCGTAGCTTCTGGTCGAATGCCATCCGTACCGCCACACCCACAGCACAGAAACGCTTCATCGAAACGTTCCAGCTGTACACTGATGCTGTCGTGCAGGAGGCGGTCGACCGGAAAGCGCACCATATCCGCAACATTGAGAGTTACTTCGAAGTCCGCAGGAACACCATCGCGATGAAGCCCACGTTCGCCATTAACGAAGTGCACCTCAACCTCCCGAATAAGGTCCTCGACAACCCAATCATCAAGGAGCTCACAGCGCTAGCCATCGACATGATATTCATTACAAATGATATCTATTCCTACAATGTCGAGTGCGCATCCCTCTTGACATATCTTCTCAGATCTCTTGTGTTAATTGTGGCGCAGACAATCTCGTAACGATGACGGACACAATCTCGTCACGGTCGTTATGCGCCAGCTGGGTCTTGATATCCACACGGCCCTACTGTGGATCTCCAACTTGTTCGACGACCTAGTCGCCAGGTTTCTCAAGGCATGGGACAATATTCCTGTGTATGGCGGGGCTCTCGACTTTGAAGTGAGGACATATACCGAGGCTTTAGGTAACTGGGTTCGCGCCAACGACCAGTGGAGCTTTGAAGTAAGTATTGTCACTATGCTGCCATTTCGACCTTGACTGACAACTGTCTTAGAGCGAGCGCTACTTTGGTAAGGAGGGTATCATTATTCAGAAAACCCGCAAGGTCGCTCTTCTCCCAAAGCGACCGGGTGTCGGCCTTTAAGTGGCCTGTACCTTGAAGTGGTCTATAAAATAGATATCCTACTCACATACCAATAATAAGTATCTCGTTACCTTGTTCAAACGTTCGTCTGGGACACCGTCATGTTTGAACATAACCGCTGCTTCTGGTGTCGAAGAAGTTATAGATCTTCCGATACTTCCTTCTGGCACAGGGGCTTAAGGACTCCTTAGGCCAGTGGACACCGCGGTTGTGATTCCTCAGAGTTCGCATTCACTCCAGTGCGGCGAGATTGGGATATTCTCTTTAAAGCCGGGACTTCTTTGGAGTAGTGTCTGAGTAAGGACTCGAACTTGCGCCACTCCCAGGTGTCACGCGTGATTAGTGACATATCGGTCTTTGGTGCGTACTTCGACCACCTTTTCTTGGCTTAGCCTTTGTCCCACCATTTGCTCTAATTCAACCATATAAAAATGGCTTGCCGTTTCTTTCCTTCCGAGATTCAATTCCCATGGCCGCTCGTCCACCACTACCCCAAGAGCTCACAGATCTCATAATCGAGCAGCCCTACTCCGATGACGACGAGAAATCTTTGACCTGCTTCGCGACGTCCAAGGCATTCTTCCCCGCCGCACCGCACGGGCATATGGCGGATTCGGCCCTGCGGGATTCCACTAATCGAAAAAATGACAGTACGAGACAGATAGGTGGAAGTCCATGTGTTGCATTATTGGATCGGGGATATGTATTGGCAGGCGCGACTTTCGTTCTGTCCCGCATTAATACGCACACATCCCACATACTTGTACAATGTCTAACGAAGAAGTCGTCTTCCATCTCCCTGACATACTCAGAAACTGGCCGTGGCCTCGCCGCATTAACCCTTTCTATGAGGAGTGCAGGAAGGAGTCACAGGAATGGTGCGAGGGCTTCAAGGCCTTCTGTCCTAAGGCACAAAAGGTGTTTAACCTTTGGAACGTCGGTAAGTTGAAAGTGTCCTGTGGCTCATGGAACGTAGGCTCATTACCGTCTTTAGGCTTGGTCGCTTCACTTGGGTATCCCCTCCTAAATAGAGGTATGCATCTTGGTCGCTATGTTTCGTTTCAGCTGGACTGAGGTTTTTTAGATGGATGCCGCATCGGTTGCGACTTGATGAACTTGTTCTGGATCATTGACGAGCATTCTGATGTTGCAAATGCTGAGACTGCGCGTCACCAGATGGACTGTGTCATGGATGCTCTGCGCAACTCTCAAAAGCCCCGTCCAGAAGGGGAATGGATTGGCGGCGAAGTAGCACGGTCGTATGTCGTCTCCACCATGCTATCTACGACTTCATTCCTGACACCTGGCACCCGTCGTAGGTTCTGGTCGAATGCCATCCGCATCGCCACACCCACAGCACAGAAACGCTTCATCGACACGTTCCAGCTGTACACAGACGCTGTCGTGCAGCAGGCAGTCGACAGGAATGCAAACCACATCCAGGATATCGAGAGCTACTTTAAAATACGCAGGAACACGATCGGAGCAAAGCCCTCGTTCGCCATCAACGAAGTGCACCTCAATCTCCCGAATAAGGTTCTCAATGACCCAATCATCAAGGAGCTGACAGCGCTGTGCATCGACATGATATTCATCGCAAATGATATTTATTCCTACAATGTCGAGTGCGCATCCCTCTTGACATATCCTCTCAGATCTCTTGTGTTAACTGTGGCGCAGGCAATCTCGCGGCGATGATGGACACAATCTCGTAACAGTCGTTATGCGCCAGCTAGGTCTTGATCTCCACAAGGCCCTGCTGTGGATCTCCAACTGGTACGACGACCTGGTCGCCAAGTTTCTCAAGGCATGGGACAATATTCCTATTTATGGCGGGCCTCTCGACTTCGAAGTGAGGACATATACCGAAAGTTTGGGAAATTGGGTTCGCGCCAACGACCAGTGGCACTTTGAAGTATATACTAGAGTCCCTGTCCTGCCGTTTCGATCTTGACTAACGACTATCTTAGAGCGAGCGCTACTTTGGGAAGGAGGGTTTGATTATTCTGGAAACCCCCAAGGTTGTTCTTCTCCCAAAGCGACCGCCTGTCGGTCTTTAAGTGTACTGTAGAATGGTCTGGGTTTAGTACGGGATAGTAGATATTTTACATTAAACGATTTAGATGCTTATTTGAAGAAGCATGGCACCAAGTTATAAGTTCCATTCAACTCCCTTTCGATATCGACGAATCCCAGCAAGGCAAATATAACGCAGACATGACTCTCGCTGGTCTTCCGCATGATGTGAGGAATGTCGTCCGAGTCCCGCTGGAAACCGCTGAAAAGCAGGATTCGCCCCGAGGAAGGTAGCCATGGTATGGTATGGAGATGACCAAATCAAGTGCAAACAGTCTCTGAAACCACAACGGGACCACGGTGGCTTGCTCTCACTCTCTTGCTAGTGGACCAAAAAAATGAACATATGGGCTTCCCTGGAGCACTTGAATTGTGCCGTTCGATTGATAGATACAAGGAACCCATATATTAACCACCTCGTCCAAGATACTAAACGACGATGAACTGCAACCCAAAAAATGAAACAAGCGTAGTAGGTCCCCGAGGTAATAAGAAATGTGTGTGCTGATTGTTGTTTCTCTTGTCTAGTCGTCGGAGCGTGGCAGGCTTTTTAACATCTCGCCAAGATCGTTGAGGCCATTCAACGCCCCTTCGAGCTGCGTCCAAATGGCTAGCTTAGCCTTTGCTTGAACCTCCGGCGGGAGAGCGGCTAGCAGTTGATTCGCCTCGTCGAATTTCATGGCGAGAGCCTCGAATTTGGCCAGCCACCCGGAGTAGACGTCTTTCTCGACGGGGGAACATATATTTTGCAGGTGGTGGGATCCAAGTGGGCTTCGCGCCCGGGAAGGCTGCCTTCGACGACGCGGAAAAGACCGCCCTGAGAAGTCGTTAAACGAGGGTTCTTAATGTCGATAAGTCATAGGAAGACTGACTAGTCAGGGTAGGTGGAGCGCTACAGACACTCGTCAATACCTTGTAAGAGTACCAAGAAGGAACTCCGCACCTAGAGGCATTTTCCTTTTTGTGGCGGTCTGGCATGACTATGGCGAGCTGTCTGCGACGCAGATCGGCCTGTTGGCGCGCTGAACCCACGAAGAGGTGAGGCGCGAGTGCACGTATGGCAATCTCAGGGCCTGGACGAGTACGGTCAGACATCGAGGTGAGATCTAGAGTGCCTCATGGGTAAGACATGGCGCCTAGCTGTACGGCCTTTGGGCGACGATTGTGAATGCCTGGAAATAGAAAAGGTTGTCTTGGACGTCTTTAATCCGTAGTGTGATACGCGGTCACTCCAAATTCATCATAGTCAGATTGCGATCTTCAGAGGACTAGAAGCAGGGACACGAGGGAGTGGTCGTGCATTGTGAGTGTGATTTAGAGAAAGACCTTTGAGGTTGACAGTCATGGGATGAGAGCAAGGTGCGGAGAAACGGCGGCAAAATGCACTTGTGCGATCAGGGACGGATAAGGGATCAACGGACCGATTAGCCGGACCGACTTCCAACTGACCTCCATCATCCGACGTCTGTCGTCGCCTGACGATATAAGCAACTCAGACGCGTTTAATAGCAAAATATCTGTCATTTGGGAACCATGGATAAGGATGCTAAACGGCTGTCAGAACTTCTCGTTTCCAACCTTTCAAAGTGAATTATTTCTACTACTTTCTATGTGGTCTGGTTGACCCACCTTCCACAAGCATAGGATCCCAGCCACCCAACGTCTCCTTGTCGGCATATGTGGCATCCCCGCCTCGGGGAAGTCTACCTTTGCCGAACTTGTCGAAGAGCATGTAAATGATCTTCTCAAATCTGACCCGTCGAACGCAAACAGAGCGATACTAGTCGGGCTGGATGGCTGGCACCTTACTCGCGCCCAACTAGACGCCTTTCCCGACCCCAAGTTGGCTCATGATAGAAGAGGGAGTCACTGGACGTTTGATGGGCCTTCTTATCTCGCGTTTATACAGACACTTCGTCTTCCTCTGGTCCAGGACGGAGAGGACGTGGCGATCGTGACAGCGCCATCGTTCGACCATGCGTTGAAAGACCCGACACCGCATGCAGTCTCTATTCATCGGTACCATCGCATAGTTCTTATTGAAGGACTTTACACCTGCTTGAGCGTGGGGCACTGGGGCGAGGCGGCGCGCCTGTTGGATGAGAAGTGGTATATCCGGGTGGACGTATCGGAAGCGAGGAGACGTTTGGTAAAGAGGCACGTGAAGACGGGGGTGGCGAAGGATTTGGATGAGGCACATTGGCGTGCGGATTCGAATGATACACCTAGTAAGCTTGAGCACTCACTGGAGGCAATATTGTGACTTAACTTTTCTTGTAGATGGTGTGTTCATTGTTGAAAACATGGTGGAGCCTACTCAGATAGTTGAGAGTATTGAGGATCCTGTCTTTACTGGTGGGGATAATGCAGGTCATGATAATACACAAGTGTAACAGTTGTCAATGTAGCAACAGAAGTCTTCCATTACATTTGCCAGAGTCATTGTCAAAGTACTTGAGGTTTCGCGCCTGTTCTGTCGAATTATTTTGAATAAGTATAGCCACATAGAATTCCTAACATCTTGCAAGTACAGAGATGAGGCATCTTTCATGCAGGTTGCCCGGCTATATATAGATTGCGGGGTAGCCGATTGACACCGGTAAACAGGCTTGTGATAAAATAGCCGGTTTGCTGGCCGACGAGACTACCTCGACTTAACTTTCGACTACCATCATCTCATACAGGACTTGTTACTCTCACAAAAGGCATAACTTTCTGACAATGTCAACCGACTTGAGCAAGGCCGTTGGATATGCTACAGCAGACAAGGATGTAAGTCTGCTTTCCCCATCGTTAACGCGACACATTATTGCTATTCATTTTCGTGGATTCTTCCTTCACGGCTTACTTTCATCGTACACGACGTTGTTTTGATCCCAAGTTATTGTTGACCATGCCGTTAACATATTTTCGTCTTGCAGGTCTCATGGAATAAACGCGACCTTCTCACATACGCTGTCGGCGTGGGTGCCAAGGCTGACGACTTCCCGTTTGTATACGGTGCGTTGAGAGGCGTTATTTGTTTGCATTCAGCTAATGGGTTGCTCTTATATAGAGCTTGGTAATCCCGTAACTTCTTGACACCTTTCTAGGTAACTCACTCTGGCTTCTAGATGCCAATTTCTCCGCACTCCCCACGTATCCTGTCGTACTCTCGCTCAAGCAGGATGGTCAAGACGTCAATCTCTTTAAAGAGCGCGCATTCGGTATTGGAGGCGTTCCGGGTCTGCCCAAGTTGGATCCGAATCGGATTGTAAGTATGTTCTTCGGATTCGCCTTTCGACGTGGGTTCTTGATGGGTCATCACTTGCCGCCTAATGCCAAGGGCGTAATCCATACCTTGACATTGCATGCTAATTGACTGTTTTACAGTTACACGGCAGCCAGTCAATTGAGATTCTCAAAAAGCTTCCGCTCGTTAGCGGGCCCGGTTGGAAGTGGAAATCGCGCTACACAGGCGTGTCGGAGAATAGTAAGCTATTGGGCACGTCTCCCCTTCAGTTGCTCTAATTTGCTATCGCCTTTCAGAGTCTGGCATAGTCTTAATGCTTGAAAACACACTTGTGGATCCGCAAGGAGTCCCTTACGCGAAACTTTATTCATCCACATTTAATCTCGGCGCCAAAGCAACGGGACAGCCCTTCAATAAATTCATTGCTGGCCCCCCGCAGGCCAAGAAAATTCCCCAACGCGAACCGGACTGGATTATCAAAGACCAGACGAGCCCCGAGCAGGCCATCGTATTCCGCTTGAGTGGCGACTACAATCCATTACACATTGGTCAGACTCTATTTTGCTTTTCTAAATCCCAGATGACTGACCGACGTCACGTCGTGCAGATCCCTCAATCGGCAAATCAGCAGGTTTCGGAGGCGTTATTTTGCATGGACTGTCGACATTTGGGTTCGCCGCTCGCGGGCTGATCAAGGAGGTGGGAGGCAACGACCCGGACGCGCTCAAGTTCTTTGGTGTGCGGTTCACGAGTCCGGTCAAGCCTGGCGACGGTCTGGAGACGCGTGTTTGGGAAGTCGGGACTAGGAACGATGGGACGGTGGAGGTGTGCTTCGAGACGAAGAGCTTGGGAAGCGGGAAGGTTTCGTTGGGAGGTGGGATTGCGTACATCAAGAAGAGCAAGAGCAAGGCTGCGAAACTGTAAGGTGCATGATTGTATTCATTATGGATGGCCCAATTGTAACACCAAGTTCAAATGCACTTTCGATTTCGTCTATCCTTGCAACAACGGACGCCTTGAACGGAGGATGGATTTATGGTGTTGTCGAAACGCGATGTCCAAATCGGGACGCCTGGCGTTTTCTCTCTTAAACTTCCATCAACGAACACGTCGATCTAGTCTCGTTTCTTTCTTACGTGCCGTACTTTTCAAGTTCTCTCGCTCTACCGCCCGAGCCCGCCATAGTACGACGTTTCATGATGTGATTAACACTTGGACACCGCCAATCACTAACGCCTGGAACTGATTTCCCCAATTCAGGCTTCGTATCCGATATCCGAGATCCTAGATGCAAGCGTCAAGGAATCGTTCTCATTTTGACTCTTGAACATCTCTGAGTGCGTCTAGAAGAATTTCTTAGTAGGATTTCACGAATGCGGTGCAGGTGAACAAGTTCTTCTTATGCACGGGCATGAATCCTCACCTCTGTGTTAGAGAGTCTGATCGTCAGCACGCCCATTGAAAACTGTTCGGAGGAGACCCGACGATGCAGGGTCAACACCATGGGCGCTACTTAAAGCTCTGGTCATTCCGGTGGCGACCAGTAACATGTCTCGAGGGCAATCCTACTCCCACGTCCATCGCAAGACCGCAGAGGACAGCGCAGGGTCTACTAGCACGCTCAACGATGATTCGAGGCAGCTTAAAAGAATCGCGTCTTCATCACAGACGACCCACAATTTGACGCGACTCGTCACGTTGATTCTCCATCTCCTGGTCGTGATCATTCATATCGTGTTGTTGGGTATATGGGCGAGGCACGTCGAGCACAATATTACAGTGCCGCTGGGAGAGGCGACGAGCCGGGCTTCGGTGGGCGTCGTTGTCGTATTGCAGGCCTTTGGTATTGTACGTCATCTTTCACATTCAATTCTTTCTGGCATCACTTCTAAGCTCCAATTCTCGCAGCTCTTTTCCACTCTGATGGTCCTGTCAGTCCAGTCACTCAGTGCCAAGACGATACTGCAGAAGAACGTCACCCTAACCGCTCTTCACGACACGGGGTCAGCCTGGTCTGGACTAGGCTCTGCAGCACTCGCGTTGAGTCGACAATTTTCGCTACCAGCAGCGTGGTGGCCGGTTACGAGTGCGTTACTGTATCTAGGCGGGATGGCTGTCTTTCATATTTCGACACCTTCTCTTCTTAACTTTGAGACGTTCAACGCGACTACGCCTACGTCGGTCACCACTCATGGACTGCCTAATTATGGGTTGGCTGATAGAAATCTGAGGTGAGCCATCACCGTATTTGTCGTTCATCTCTGACTGATGCTGTATCTAGTGATTACTTTACGATGTACGTTTAATAGTCGATGTCAAAGTTAAGGGTAGGCTAATCCTATTGAAGGGAACTGGCAGCAAAGCGTCCAAGCGACGTCGTCTCGCTGCTACGCTCGTTAAGCCAGGCCACCACACCCGGACTTTCGTTGGCCGATGGGATTCTTTATAGCCTTCCCGATGCGAATCGTGGGTCCGGAAACATGAATACCTCAGCAACGTTCTTCAACGTTTCCTGTGGTCTCGCGCCCGATGCTGTAGTGGAGCCTGTAAGCAACTCGGCCTTCGGTGACACGGGTTACAGTGTAAGAGCAGATGGAGACGACTTCATAAGCAATGGACTTACTGTGTACTGGATGTGTGAGTCTTCTTGTCAGAAGAAGACTTCTCAGCTGATACAGGTCTCTAGCACCATATAGTCTGAGAACAACACCAGCTTTGACAGAGGGTGTATTTTCTGTTAGTCGTCTTTTCATTGTCTTACCTGAAGTTCAACTGACTATGACGTTGGAACGTAGGAAACGATTAACTTTTTCATCGTGGCGCCTGATGTTTCGCCGTTCGTGGATTCCGCCGGAAAAGCAGAGTCTATATTTCCTCTAACGAATGGCTCCATAAGCCGTGAGTGTCCTTAATTCAACATTGTATTGTATCTGATCACTCATACCAGTCGACCGCATCCAAGACGGCGTCAAGATCGGGTATAACATCACGGGTTTCCAGGTTCTCTCATGCTCCCTCGAACTACAACCCCGTACGGCCACTATCGATACGCAAACACACGTTTTACGTTCCCTCGATCGACCAACACTCAAAGACTCATCGTATTGGGCGGTGACGCAGCGCACAGGGAACAGAACGCAGTACGATCCTAGGAATGAGACAGATGTTCTGCTCTCGCATGTGCGGGCCCCTTATTTTTGGGACACTGGATATGATGACTGATGCTTGCTTGGTTGTGTAGTGGACTGACTTTACCAGCTCAAGTTTCTCCTCGACGCTTCTCTCAGCTTCTAAACATAACAGCAACGGGGAAAGTGACGGATCTTTGGCCTACTACAGTCTGACTGAAATGTACGTTCCAACCCACCGCCGTTTTCATTCGAGGGACTGACGTTCATCATTTTCAGATATCTCATGAACGCGCTTAAACTCTATCCAGAAAATAGCAACCAAGGTGCGTTCCGGAATGCGTCGTCGAACGCGACCTTGCACGAGCTGGAGAACGCGATTTCGGGCTTGGTGGCTGGTGCTGTTTGGGCTGGTATGCGCGCGCTCTCCTTACATATAAGTATGGGGATGTTAAAATTCTTCGTAGATATGAACCTCAAGACGGACAACATCACTGATCAGAACGTGCAGGCTTTCAGCCGCGACAGAGGTCCGACTACTCAAGTCTTGGCGCAGTCTAGCGTTGATGTCATTTTACAATCCTCTCGTTTGAATGTGCGCTCCTCCCCCTTCCTTCTCAGTCGCCGTTGATACTGTACTGATTTACGGTTCTTTATTACTTAGTTGAACCTTTTTCCAGTGCGTTCGTTCCTCCGTGGAAACGTTCACTCTAAACTAACAGATAAACAATCGGTGTAGATAATCCTTGGTCTCGTATCCACGATCATTCTCCTTATTCTTGCTGGTGAAATTATATGGGCCGCCCGACAGGCCTCAGAACTTGATGGTTTGGGGGGATTGCACCTTCTTTGGCTCACGAGCGATAATGCGGAGGTGCATCGGACTATGGGCAGTGTTGGGGAACCTACTATGGCGAATCTCCGGTCGGCGGGTATGGCGAAGGTGCTGGAGCGGTGATGGTACGTCCAGGAGAGCACCTCTCGTCTCGTGCTCATGTTTTTGTGATGGAGTTGTCTGTTGCCCTGTACATGAACAGTTCTGATACCGTGGTCTCTAGAGTTTCCGAGTTGATAACTTACCCCCAAACAACTTGATCGCAGTACGCATTGTTCTTAATCTGGTATAACTGTTTCGATGGGTGCTCTTCTAGCTATACAATACTATGAGTGGCGTGATGTGGCCATCAAGCCCCTTGTCAAAGTAGTCCGCATATGCAGACGACTGGACGCGATTCTCTCTTCCCGTTGATCACGAGATTGCGTCTTCCCTGTCGGAACCGCAATGGCGAAACGTGGACGATGATATCGAGTATTTACTACTGCTCTAGGGCTCACTCTGGGCACGGAGCATCATACTCGGGATGAGACATGTCCGAGAAGTGATTAAGTAGAGGAGCTCCAAATATGGTAGTACCTCTCATCCCTTCCCTTTCCTCCGGAACAGACGCGCGCAGCTTTAATCATATGATGCCATCCCCCCTCCTCGGCCTCAATACACGGAGGAGAAAGTTACCGATATGACTGGATCGCCGGCGATTTTCTTTGGAATTGTCTCTAGTGTAAATGTAGAGCAGTTTGTATGCAGCTGTGTTTTTGCGCGCGCCGTTGCTCAAGAAAGATCCAAATTGTTGCCTTGTGTACATGTAGGTAGGTATACGTGCCGTACCGAAGGACTCAGAGCAGCGGAGTGATTCGCAGAAGTTGATGGGGGATCATGACGAGGACCATATTGGTAGTAGGCGATCTTCTGAGATCTGAGAGGCGGTACTTCTACGGCAAATTTACGAACATCTATTCTCCATGCTTGCGTTCCGATCAGAACTGATTCAGCTGGAGCGGTGACCTTACAAGTTTGTTCGAATTGGCGTCTTTATTGGCGAGTCATGCGGCTGATGACAGAAAAGCTGTCCCTTGGAAGTTCAAAGGCTCGAACAGGCGTGAATAGGCCATTCTGGATGAGCAATTCTTTTCTATTCGAGCTGATACAAAAGTTTATGTTGAATCCATATACGCGCTTCATGCAGTACATAAAGCTTGCACAGTACCGTCCCCCTTCTGTCACCATCTCCATACCACACTATGGCCACCTTCCTCGAGCGAATCCTACTCTTCACCATCTACCCCGACGTTCAGCGGGCCCTGCAGGACGCGGACGACGTCCCTCGCTTCATGCGCAAGACCAGCGAGAGTCGTAACATTACCTTGCTCATCGTGAGTGCCAGCAAATATCAGTGTGTTTCGTAGCTCACTTGGTAACGCGTAGGAATGCACCTTCCTTGGGTAACACCTTCTACCATTCTTCATCCCCAGATGAACACCGACGTGATCATCGTATAGCTCATACATCCAAGCCGGTCGAGGTTGGGACGCGGCGTGTGTCACGGCTCTCTTGCTTTTGACGATCCACATTTCCTTTCTATACAACAACATGAGTCCGAGCGTATTTCAGGTACGCGAAATCATCAATCACCGATCGACGACTTCACTCTGACAACACCAGGAACGCGTCAAGTCCATCGGCCCAGTGACATTCACGTTCTTCCAAACCATCCCAAATATTTTCGTCTGGCTCCTCGCGGTCCAGGAGATCGTCCGAAACGCGCCAAACGCGGGAGTAGGCGCCGCGTTCGCCTTGCTTGCATGTTCTCCGCTGGGATATCACGTCGTCTGGTTCGAAGTCATGGCGTATATGCGCAGTAGTGTTGATACTGATGAGGAGCAATCGCCACCTGGAAGCATAGAAAATTCCAGCACGGTATGAGGATTGCTTGAGGAGCTATGATAGACGGAGCATATGTAGAGCAAAATATTGTACTGCGCGTTGAGTATAATGGAACAGGCAGTTCATGAATGTATGTTCTGTATCCCTGCTTTAGCGATGGAGTACAGCCAAAGGAAACAATTAGAACGCACTACTGTCAAGGTTCACGTAGCTCTAACAGTCTTACAGCATTGAAAGCCGGTTTGAAGCAGCTCTCCATGATCTTAAGCGCTTTCCCTGTCGTCTGTCCACGGTGTGGTCGAGGGACGTCATGGCCATAAGCAGACAGAGGCATGAATACTGCGTCCGCGCCAAATTTCCTCAACTCCACTATTCTCTACCCAACTTTTCCCAACCAGTTCTTGATTCGATGTCTTGAAAGTTGGAACTCCGTCTGATTCGCTAACGCTATAAGCTTGAAGAAAGAAGTGATGACAGTCAAACTAGGAGGCTACTACGCGTGAGCAGTATACTACTCACAGGTCAGCGGTTTGAATCCGAAGAACGCGTCGTAAATGTCAATATTGATGAGGACCTGGAGGATGCCCAAATATAGAGCTCTCTTCTCGGGTTGACGATCTAAACGGCGACGGCGAAACATTAGGCATCAGTAGTGCGGAAAGTAAGAAGACACGTACTCGGCGGATAACGCGTCTCCGACCATATGTAGATTATCACCGTTAACACCTGGGAGGTGCTCCATATATGGAATGCCTTCTGATTACAGCACGAGATTCCCTTGGCCTGCTCGCCATATGCAGACCGCCTCCTCAGGCCCATTCACGTAGTTGCTCGCTCCAGACAAGGAACCTCGATCGTGATTGTGCGCCCACAGTTCGATACAACTGAAATAGAATTCGAATTAACTCTTCAAGATGAGAAATATACCACTCAACAAAGTACAGGTTTCCGGAGGAGAAAATCCTGGCATCTGCCAGGGCTCCGATGAAATCGAGAGGTGTTTCTCGGTGAAGGCGGACTCGTGATAACATGCTGGTTTAAGCACTGGTACCACTGATTCGTGACGGTCATAGCATGAATTAAACCTCGTGCACTGCCGTACTTACAGCTAGCCTAATTTGGGTCGCATCCTGGTCGCTTTTGACTCTCGGCTGTAAGGATGGACCCTGAGCCTTAAGCATTCGGTTTTCGACAACCACATAAATGTCGGGAGTATGCTCTTCGGAGCACAGTCCAGTTCTTCTAATCCCCCAAACCAATGGCCACTTTCCTACGAGAGTTCCTCGCGATCCTCATCTCCGCCACCATCTATCACGAGGTACAACGTGCACTGGAGAACGCGGAGTATGTTCCCCTGTTCATGAAGAAGATGAGCGATAGTCGTAACATCACCCTGCTCATCGTGAGTGGAACATTGTACCTGTATACGGCCATACTCACCCCACTGTGACGCGTAGCAATGCACCTTTCTTGGGTAACTCCTTCTATGTTCCTCCATACCGCACGTCGACCGACCTGAGTCTCCCATCTAGCGCATATCTCCAAGCTGGCCGTGCTCAAGACGCGGCATGTGCCACGGGCCTGCTCCTCCTGACTATACATGTCTCGTTTCTGTATAACAACATGAGTCCGGAGGTCTTTAAGGTGGGTGATATTGGTGTCCCATACCATTTACCGAACTAACAAGTTTTCTCTCTATCAGGACCGCATTACGGCTATCGGTCCAGCCGTATTTACATTCTTCCAAACTATCCCGAATGTACTTGTGTGGATGCTAGCCATCCTAGAGGTCATTCGAAATGCACCAAACGTTGGTGTCGGCGTTGTCTGTGCCTTGCTTCCATGTGCTCCCCTCGCATATCACGTCGGGTGGGAAGTGCTGATCTTCATGAAGAAGAGGAACAGATCTTCGTCCAACGAAACCGCCGACGATGGTATAGTGTGATGTTTCGGATTCGAATGGCTCAGCGGGATTCAACAACAGGTTGAGATTAAATGAAGTTGATGTTGCCTTCGGTTATTCTTTTCTGTAGACATAATAATATGTACGAGCTGGCTCTGTATAATGTATTAAGGATGAACAGTTCCTTTGATAATTGTGAACGCACCAAGTCAGTTTCGTCAGCTATGACAGTCTGCCAGAAAATAATTCTGAGACGACTCTATATACGGCGCCACAACACGGTACGCGGGGGTCCATGAAAATGGCATTTTGCTGAGTGCAAAGGTGACGGTGCAAAGCAAAATGAATGTCTGCGGACCTTCGGACCGTGAAATCATATTTAAACTCCGCTGCCGAACGGCATTGGTGTTGACAGAAGCTCTAACTTGAACTTCTCAGAGAACTTCTTCTAAGTGCTGAGGACGCGATTCCATAGCGTCGCGTATTGGTGTCCTCTAGTCATGTCGTCTCTTCAAAGAGACGTTTTTCGGCGGGCAATACCGAATGGAACGTAATCACTTTGAAACCGAAAGCTAAGCGCCCGTTCGGCGCCTCCTTGCTCTTCCTCCACAATCATGTCCTCTACAGCAATTGACTTTGCTCATGGAACTTCTTCGGTATCCTCTGCAGAGCCGGCCCCATCTTCTCAGCCAGTACCTGGTGTAAAGACGTCGCAGTCTGAGAGTGGCATAAAACAGGACACACCTCATCATGATTATGTATTTAGCGACGACTATGACAAGCGCTTCCCAGACGACGCGCACGGTGAAGAGATTTCTTCTAACGCGAGGGTTTGGCGCGCATACATGGAAGAAGCGACTGCATTTGACGCCAACATGGTCGGACAATCTCGCGATGGTTTAGATGTCATGCTTGTATTTGTATGTTCTTACTGTCCCGTCGACCTCTATCTGACTTGAATCGTAGGCCGGGCTTTTCTCTGCTGTCGTAACGTCATTTCTTGTACAAGTGTCTCAGAACTTGCAAGCAGATTATACCCAAATGACCGCCATGCTTATCCACGACCTTGTATTCATTCAGCTCGCTATTGCTGATGGCGCTTCTGTTCCGAATATTACCCTCCCTTCCGTCAATCCCACTGCGCCGTTCGTGGCTGACGGAATAGACATCTGGGTCAACGGCTTGTGGGTCGTCAGCCTTACTGCGAGTCTCGCCGTTGCACTTGCAGCCGTTCTCATCAAGCAATGGCTTCACCGCTACGCGTCTCTTCCATCTGGAACACCTCGTGATTGTAGCCAGGTCCGTCAATTTAGATTCACGGGCCTCGAGCTTTGGCGCGTTCACATCATTATGGGTATGCTACCAATCATCATGCATCTTTCCCTTGCACTATTCCTCTCAGGCCTCGTTCTATTCTTAATTCCCTTGCGTTCATCTCTGGCATGGGCTGTTGGCGTGCTAACAGTCCTTCTTTGCACATTATACCTTGTCAGCAATGCGCTCCCTATCCTGTTCCCTCAATGTCCATAT